>JASKGM010011486.1:0-36811 GCA_034509205.1 Ceratonia siliqua
ATATATATATATATATATATATATGTAAATCTAGTGACAAATTTCTAAAATCTCTCCTCAATAATCTATACTTAAGGCCCGAAACTTGAATTGTAACCTTAGGCCCCACAGCCTGATGCTTATGTGTGGGCCTAGTTACAGTTGCTGCTCCGACTTGTCAACGAAACCCAAAGACCAGTAAAACCAAAGACCAGATTGTGTATAGGCTATGGGCTTCTTCATTGTCATGGGCTGGGCCCACCGTAGATGTTGTCATTAAATACTAAGTTGAGAAATATTGTTCTCACAAATCATTTTCTTATAAAACTCACAAAATATGTATGTGACAAATTATTAGCCTTACAAAATCGGTGAGGGAGCATCTCATGCTTGACTAGCATAGATGCTTCTTTTTTATTTTGTGTTTAAATTTTAAAAATTAATTTTTTTGTTAAAATTAAATTTAAAATTATAAAATATTATTAAGAATTTTTATTTTTATAAATATAAATTTAAAAAAAAATTATTTTTTATAATTTTATTAACAATATAAAAAAATGAAGAAAATTGTATATGAGATAGACATGAATGAAAATATATTAACAGTACAGGAGTATTTTTGACATTAAAAGTTTATCTCTCTACTTAAAATTGTTTTAGCTCGAAGCTAAAAAGTTTGGCTTCTGAAATTAGTTTCTTTTGGCCTCTTTTTGGATAAAAGTACTTCTCAATAGAAGTTGTTGTCAAATAGCCTTAAACACCAAAAGGGCTTTAAAAAAAAAAAAAAGCTTCTAGTCTCAAGAAGTTGTTCCCAAACAAGCTTTAAATTGTGATAATTTAGATTACAATATACTATAATTAATAAATTAGAGAAAATATTATAAAAATGTGCAAAAATATTTTTTTTCTTTTCCCAACATATAAAAGTATGTAACACAACCCAAAATGAAAAACCAAGATTTTGGAAAATAAGCTGAAAAAAGAGACCAAGAAAGTATAGAGGATTTTTCTAAGTTACACCCCACTCCTCTCTTTTTTTTTTACTTTTTTTATTTTTTATGTTTTTTTTTTAAAATTTTTTTTACTTTTTAAAAATAATTAAATATTTGTTATCTTATATATTTTTTTCAAAATTTTTTAAAATTTTTTTCAATTTTTTCTTGAATTTTTTTTTACATTTCTTTTACTATTTATCCATAAATTTTTTTTACTATTCATTTGCAACTTAAAAAATTCTGCAAAAAATACAAAGACATCTTCAAAAATTTTGAAAAAAATTTATGATATAAAACTTAATTAATTGATTTTAAAAAGTAAAAAAAAATTTTAAAAAAAATAAAAAAAATATAAAAAAATTTTTAAAATACCCGTGGGGTAGTATCCACCATAAAAACCAAATGCTGAGGCAAGAAGATTTTTTATTTATTTAAATTTCTATATAAGTTATACAACATGATATAATCTTCGTTTTTCAATTTTTTTTGTTGATTTGCTGTATATATGAATTTTCTTATTGTTTTTTATTTAGTTTTAGTATTGGGATTAAGTGGTATATACAGAGGTGGAATGGTTTTTAAAAATTATTTTCTTGTTTTATTATTTTATAAAAATAAAAAAATTTTGATTGGGTATATTGTTTTCATCAATTATTATTTAAAAATTATTTTTAAAAAGTGTAACTTAAAAACAAAAAATAAAAAACATCTTTAATATGGTTTGACTTATTTTTGTCCATTATTTTTTTAAAAATACAAAAAACAATAAAAAAAATTATTTTCATTAAACAACACACTCCTTTCATCTTTGTATTCTTTGTTTTTCATTATATATTTTGTTCTTCAAATTCAGCAACTCTCATTCACCTTACTCACCCGACACTTCCTCAAAATTTACATCCAAACAAGTTTTTTACTTTTTTGTTTTATAAAAACTACATTTTAATTTTGTTCTCAAAAACTATTTTACAAAATAATAAAATAAAAATTATTCCAGATAGCCAATATTTCTTACAATTTGGCCACAAAAAAATAAAGTTAAAGTTTGAAGTTATTATGATAATATCACTAAGGGATTGGTAAAGGTAAGATTTGATCATAAATATTTTTAGTTACTATTAAAAAATTTCTGCTAATTGAAATTACTAGAGTAAAATAGTTTAAACTCTTTTTTTTTTATTTCCTTGAGTTTACACATATCTATATTTTATTTTAAAAATTTATATAATTATTTATTTTTTTAAAAAAACTTACGCAAATTTTCCTTATTTTTTTTAAATATGCTACAAATAAGTTTTAATTTTTTTTTAAATTCTTTGTTAAAAATATGAGTTATTCATCATAGTGTAGATAAAATTTAGTTGAATTTTAGATAATCTTATTCAGCATTAGTCAATATATATAATCCAATAATATTTTCAGTTTTAGTAATTATTTTTTTCATATAAAATATTCTGTAAATTAACAGTAAAGATATTTATTTTAAGATTAAATTATTTCGATCTATTTTCATTTTAGGCATTTTTCAATTTTAACATACATAATAGAGAGCTAACAATTGACCAATTCATGCTTTTAATAAAATATTAAAAAATTAAAATTAAAGTTATGGGTGTAATATTTTTAAAATGTAAGAAAAAATTATATAAAATTTAGAAATAAATAGGAAGTATGCGTAAAACTAATAAACCATAAAAGAGACTAAAATATTTTACTCAAAATAACTATTACCCTCAAACAAATGCTAGAGATTAGTGTATGAGTATTAGTTCAAGTGGTATTTTTCTAACACTAAATATTCAATATTCATGAGGTTATTTTTAATCACTGCCTCCCCCTCTTTAATATTAAAATTTGCACTTCAAAGAGGTTTATCAAAATTCAAAGATTTAATATCCGGATTTTAAATTGTAGTGACTATTTGTAAAATGATCTAAATTTAGGAAAATTTTATGCACTTTTTTTTATAAAAAAAAAAAAAGAAAGAAGGGTGAAAAAACAAAAGGGCAATTGTTTGTTCATTTGTGTGTTGGGCAGTTTTGAGGTCCTATAAGGTTTCTTGTGTTGTTATGGTTCAAATTCAATTTTGTTTGGAGCAATAGCAAAATTGAGTTACCTGCCAAAAGCGTAAAAAGGAAGTGAAAAGAAAAAGAATGTCTTTTGCTTTTGCTTTCTTTCTTGTTGGGTGGCAATAAAAGGTAGGATGCTGGAAGGGATAATTTCAAGACTTTATTATTTTGTTCATTCTCTCATACTTTTTAGTTTTCTTCTCACACTTTCTATCCATCTACTTAAGATCTAATTTTTAAGATGTTCTCATTTTTATATTAATTATTTTTAGTAAAAACCATTAATGTGTTTAATAAAAATTTTAAAAACTATAATTGGTCTTTTAAAAGATTTTATAGACATTATGAAATCAAATTTTTTTGGTTAATTTAGCTATAATTTTTGTTTTAATGACTATAAAAATTTGAGTTTAAATGTTGTGTTGATTATTTTTTTTATATAACTCATATTTGTCACGCTGCATTTTAGGACACGTGACCGGCGTAGGAAATCACCCTTCAGGTGACTACCTACCAATCTAGATTACTCATGCAATAAGTATCACTTTCACTTATCTTTAAATGAATAATAAAAGGGCAATATACTTTCATAATAATTTCTAAGTCATAAATTTAATAAAAATTTATGTAGAGTTTTCCCTGAAATATGGACTATCTCAAGGTACAAATTTGTAAAAAAATCTAAGGTGGACAAACCCACCGTCATTCAGAAGCCTTAGTGACTTAAACAGAAAACAATAAATGGTCCAACATGGACTGTATCTACTAATTACATATAAATTATGCAATTACCATTTACAGACCAAGAACCTTATTTCGAAAGTGTAAAAGAATGCAACCTATCCAACAATATCCACTATCCACTAAAATACTCCACTTTTACTCAGAGTGGTGCCTACCAATTCAATCAGCAGATTCAAAGGGTGCAAGTAGAGCTGAAGGAAAATCACTATCTGAAAATATTAAAATTTGAGGAGTGAGTCCACCGGCTCAGTGAATGAAAGTCAGACTTACCAATTGATACATGAACTCCTAGATGTAAGTGCATTTCCGCTAAAATATTATAGAACTTCATTTCAATAATTTTTCAACATAATAAGCACCTAATACATCTTACATTTAGAAAAAAGAAAATAACTTTGATTTCATAATCATATTATCATAATATTTATCAGTATAAATTTTGAATAGTATGACTAGAAATACTTCAAAAATATTATAAATTCCTAGAATCTATAACAAATTCCAGGGGAGAACCTAAACTGAGAAAACAGCATTTCCGTTTTAGAAGATAAAACTCAACTGAAGGATAACCCGATCCTCGCCTTCAGGAACATCACTCACCGAAGGAAAAATATCCATTTCCTGTTTTCTTCCGGAGTATTCTCATCCGGAGGAAAACCATTCATCATAAAGCACAATCTTCTGTCAGGAACTACACTCACTGACAGAAGTATCATTTATCAGGAATTACCATCAACCGATAAAGGTTGTGACCTATGTGCACCTAGTGGTTCTACCACCACTTTACTACGGATCCCAGAATACAGTTATAAACCATTTTCATAAATCTCATAACACTTATGTTTTCTCATAATCATTATGAAAAACAATTCATACTGTGGAATATCAAAATAAATTTTCACACACACACACACACACACATATATATCACATTTCTCAAAAATCACTTCTAAATTATATTCAAATAAAATATTGAATCACAAGATAAAATTTAATAATTTAAGCATCAAGAGGTAAGTAAGAGTCCACTCACCACCCAAACTGTAGAAAATAAGGTGATTATCTTTCACCCAAACTCTACCTCAAGACAGATTCGGGTCTGAATAATTTGTTTCAAGCATCCCTAAGATTATGAAATTTATATAATTAATACATTAGTATCACGTATTTTTTTTACTAATGTTCCTAAATTCCTATAACCCCAATATAAGTCCTTATCATACTATATATATATATATATATATTATTCTCACTTTTCTAAAATTGTAATTATGGAAGGGACTTTTACAAAAGAGAAGCATTTATCAAATTTTTTTTTCATGATTTAATTTATTTAATAAGAAAGAAGTATCTAGCTACTTTCTATAAATGAAGAAACTCAATAACCCCACAAAATCACCATTCCAAATCCGCTATATTGTCATAAATTTCTAAATTTTAAAGGAATGATGATAAATACATACTTACTAGAATAATATGGTATCGAACTCCCACTTACAGCCATCAAGGGACTCCAAAACGGCCACTACTTTCTCCAAGAGGCGCCGAACATTAATAGCAAGGGGAAAAAAGGGTATTGTGTGGTTGGAGTATTGAGAGGGGTATTTTGCTACTATATATATATTAGGGAAAAGGAAGAGACCTTTTCCTTTAAAATTAGCTAAGAGTTATCCCATTTTTTTATTAATTTTTTTTTTCTAGAATTTTAAAAGGAGTGTTTTCTATTTAAAATATTTGGGTATTATAGTATTAATAAAGAAAATTTATTTTATTAAAAAAAATTTATGTTAACTTCTTAAAAGATTGAGTTTTTATATTGCTAAAAAATATTTTTTAAAATTCTTAAATTATTATAAAATAAATAAATATAAAATGAATTTAATAGTTTAAAAAATATAATTTTTATATAGTTGATTGTTTGATTGATATTTTATATTATCTAATGTATTGAATATTATGGTATAATAAAATATCAAGATATAAGATATTATATTTAAAATTCTTGTATTTAATATGATAACTAAAATTATCAAACAAATAATATAATTTATTTTATAAAAAAACTTAAAATTTAGGAATATAAAACCTTATAAATTTTGAATGGTATCTTATACTATTTAAAATAGTGTTATTGTGCCATATAAGACTAGCTTAGGTGACTGCGAGGATGAGTGTTTAAAGAAAGAATTGCTAGTTTGATCATCCTCTTTAAAGGTGTCATCTATACCTTATGATATCTTGGATAATATAAAGCTTAATTATTGAATAACATTATACCCCATATACATATATCTTAATGTGGTGTTTAGTATGGGAGTTTCTAATTTACCACATAGAATTAGTTATGCAAGCAATCAAAACTTGGCCAATAGATTCCCTGGTACTTAGTGAAAATATATGTTTGGCATAGTCAGGAAAATGTTTCTTTACATTGTATTTAAATAAGATATTTTGAGAATGGAATAGAATTTTAAAGAGCATTCAAAATGTTTTCCTTGTTAGTTTCTATTTCTGTTAAGAAAATGTATTTGCATTCTCTTACTTATATTGGTATCATTTTTTCTTTTGTCTAAAATAAAAAATTGGTTAATAATGAGATTTTTTTCATTAAACGAAAATATAAAAAATGTAACTTCTGAGAATGATATATGATTTTGTTCTTTCATTTTGACTATCAGTCTTTTATGACATTATTCATTCAGTTGAAGTTCATTTTACTTTTTATCATATTTTTTTAATCAAATATATTTTTTACTACAGTTATATTATTTTTTTAATTAATTAATTAATTTATTATAATTATTTTTATAAAATTATTATTTTATTTCAAAAATTATTATTTTTAATCATGTATATATTTATTTTATTATTTTAAAATAAAAATAAAAATTTTGACCCATTAAAAATTATTAATTTTAAATTTCTTATACTTGTCATTTTTAATAATCTTATTAATTAAAAGTTATTTTATAATTTTATACTCGAACATATTTTTTTATTTAAAAGTCTTTCTTATTTATTATATTTAAATATAAAATAATTTTTTTCTATACTAAAATATATTTTTTTAAATTAACTTTTTTTTATAAAAATTATTTTCTTAAGAAAACATTTAAACAAGTCCTAAATTCACCCGAACTCGAACTCAAACTCGAACTCGAACTGGAACTCGGCATAAGTGCTTGCTCCCGTACAGCCTTAGCTATCAGCTATGAGCCCCATATCCCTGATCCAATCTCAAATTGACTTTAACTTTCTGGATCCCGATTTACTTGTTCATTATGATGGCATACCAACCGACTCTAAAAGATTGAATTATGTGCTGAATTGTCTAAACTTTATAACACAATGAGGACATCCAAATGCCACAAACCCACAAACATAGACACACAAAAAAGTGGATAATATTTTGAAATAATGATTAATTTTATTGAGCTTCCATTGCAAGATGTGGTGTGTTGATTACTTTATAAAGATGTCAACGATTTAAAAGGGGGAATCAGCATGTGTGGAAAAAGGGTTATGATTGAAGTGTCTATGGTGGACGGTGTCATCATGTTCAAGTATGAAAAATCCTTCTCTTTATTATAACCTTCCTTCACAAGATTTATCATAACTAACTTTCCCCATAAACAAAAAATATATGAAAAGGAAAGTCACCAAGTTACAAGCCAAAATAGCATAATGACCATCAATCTTTATTCAAATGACAATCATTTTTCAACAAAAAAAAAACTAAGTAGAAATGTAATATGTATAAATTAGGTCAATTATATATATGTGTATGTTAGAGATAGGTTTTTCTTTTAATATGTTTGTATGTTTATTTATTATTAAGTTGATTTACACATATTTTATAAGCCTGGTTTACTTAAAAATGTTTTCAAAAGTTTGGTGTCACAATTAATTTTTGACTTTAGCTATCAACTAGGGTTAACTAACTATATTACTTAACCAAACTTCCAAATAAAAGATTATCTTTTTGCTTGCCTCCATTATTATCCTCTTGATCATAGTGATGATCACAAATAGACCTCAACTGATTTTTTTTAAATTTTTAAAGAATTCAAATTTAACAATTTAACAACTTTTTTTTTATATAAATTAAGGAGTAAATTAAATTTTTTATTTTATGGTTTGGTTTAAAATTAATTTGTCCTTATTATTTAAAGTGTGTCATTCCAATATCTTGTAGTTTTTTCAATTACTCTTTAACCACCAAGTCAATTTTTTTTAGATAATTTTAGTAGAAATAATAATGCAAATATTAAAATAATAAACAATTTTACTGTTAAAATTTTGTTTCACTTATATTTTTAACAAATTTACATTGTTGGGAGTTTATTGCTAAGATTAAGTTGATATTTTAAAACTAAAATTGTCAAAATTCAAGCAATAGTCTTAAAATATTATAAAAATATTCAAGATATAAATAAAATTGAATTTGAAAAATAAATATTTATTATTTGTATTTACATTATTATTTCTATTAAAATTTATGTAAGAAATACTATAGGGGAAATAGTAGAACAAAACTAAGAGAAACTGAATAATACACTTTGAATCATAGAAAAATAATTTAATTTTAAACCAAACTATAAGAGAATAAACAAAAATTTATCTTAAATTAAAATTCAAAAATCGCTCAACATTCTAATCACAAAATATCTTAAATGATACTAGGGTCAACTTACGTGTATTATCAATTAATTATTTTTTGTCTTATAAACAAAATCATGTTTTCTTATGTCTTAGACAGTCAGAAATTGAAAGTTAACAATCTAAGTCGACTTAGATTGCCTGAAAATCTCTCCCAATCCATTCCTCAAATATTTTACCCTAATTAAGGACGTCAAGGTCACTTGCATGTCCTAATTTAGTTGTACTGAATTGATCTTGTACCAATAATGTAGTCTTCTTTCGGGGACATGGAAGACCAATAGTCCAATATTAATGAAAAATGTGTCATATATATATTAGTATTTTAATATAAAGGAGAAACAAAAGTTTAAACATCTGACGTTAAAAGAATGCGGATCCAATCAATCATATTTAATCCATCGTAATCGTTCACATAAACATAAATGATCACGATAGAGCAACCTAAATCTAGATCAACATTATAGATAATTTCAAAAATGAGGCTGCTTTTTGAAAATCAGGCTTGTTCTGTTAAAAGTGGTTATGCCTAATTCAGACTTTAACCCACTCATATTACCCCATTCTCAACCACTCCCACAACTCTTCTTCTATTAATTCCTCTTCTTTCCCTTCTTTTCAAGTTAGGTTTACATGCAAAGCAATTAAGTCAACAAACCCAACCCCTTTTCCTTTATGTGTTAATTATTTTTTAGTATTTTAAAACATTACTTGACAAGATTTATTTGATTTAATTTTTTTAAAAAAAGTAATCCATGCCATAAAATAATTAAAAAAAAACAAAATTTCTTGAAATATTACTTTAAAATATAGTTATGCCTTTAAAGGCATGTAATAAATAATTATTCAATGTTATTTTCATATACATTTTACAAATATACTTATATTTTTTTTAAAGTAATTACTCTCGAATATTATTTCTCACAAAGATTTACTAAAATTTCATTTAAACTATTCATATATATCACACCTCCTAAGACTTTGTTATCTCAATATGATTATGTTTGCGACTTGTGAGACTTTTGTAACAAATAACTTTATGAGAAAATCTTTATTGATCCGTCTCATTTTATCTCACTTCATATTTTTCTTCTTTCTTTTATTTTATAAAATATTTACGATGATAACATATCTCTCAAATCAATGTGATTAGCTAATTCCCTTTGTAAAGAAATGAAAAGTAACCACAAATCTCTCAAACTATTCCATAACCATATCCATCCTCTTTGGATCCGAATTCATACACTTTTCTTAAGAAAGTAATTGATTATTTCTCAAGGGTTTTTTCCTAGTTATGAGTTTTATAATTTTTAAATTTATTTTTTTTATTTATTTATAATTTTAATTTTAAGAAATAAGTTAAAAGAATATAAAAAAATTTAAAAAAAGTAAAAAGTATTAAAAAAATTTACATAACACATTAATAAAAAAATAATTCAAAAAACATAATAAAAAAACTAAAAAATAAAAAAAAACTTTATTTATTTATTTATTTAAAATTTTAACTTATTTCTTAAAATTAAAATTATAAAAAAAATAAAAAAAACTAAAACTTATAATTTTAAAAATTAAAAATAACTCCCGGAGAGTAAGCATCATTTCTCAATCATGACCATTCATATATATTTTTTATTTTTATTTGTTAAAATTATTGTAATCAATTATGTGCATGCCAATAATTATAATAAAATAAAAATAACCCGTTATTTTTTTTTAAAAATGAGAGGAATGCTACTATAATAATATTTTTTATGAATGTAACAAATTATTTTTTTAAATAACTTATTTAAAAAAATTAAATCATTTAAAAAAACGATTGAGAGTATAGTTTTTTATTAAAATGTAAATTTAATTATTATATTGAAATTTAATAATAACATTATTTTTGTGTTAATAAAATATTAAATGAAAGTTAATTAAATTAACAAAGTGATTAAATGAGAATAAAATTGTTTCTAAATAATTAAATTAAAATACTAAAAAACTAAAACCAAATTAAAAATGCAATATTTAAAAGAACGATGATGAGTTAAATGGGTTCACATGAGGCGCAGCAGAGTAGGTGAGCGACATCCCAGTAGGCAGTAGGCAGTAGGCAGTAGGCAGTAGGAAGTAGCCGACCCAATCATATCGCCTTCTCCCCTTGACGTTCGCCTACCGTACCGCCGCTCCCATCCCCCTCTTATTTTTTCCCAAACCAACTCCATTTTCAGCGCGTGTCCTACCAACCATTAGCCCATTATATGTGTCCACCACGCTCATGAAGAAAGCGTGGGGTTTGAAAAAGCCTCTTTCTCCTCGTTTTACCGCATCCACCGATTCTGTCTAATCTAACCTCATCCGCCACCTATCTTATTCCAAAGAGAGAGACCCAAACACACCTTTGACACTCAGGAAGGAGGATAAGTGAGACAAAAAGAAAAATAATTTAAAAATTTTTATATAGATTTAGTGTATAAAAAAATAAATACTTTTTTAAAAACTCACTTAAGCTATTTAAAATTTTTGAACGGATTTACGAAAATATTTCTACAGAGAAAAGAGATGCATGTAACAATAAGTCATGCTGTATGTGAGAATTGGCTCGTAACATTTGTCCGCGGAGATGAAATTCTTAAAATTGTACACAAGTCAGCTCCTCCTCCCTCATTTCTACTTCCCCTCTGCGACCAATGAAATAAAAAATAGATTGTCAAGAAAGAGAAAGAACTTTCCTTTTCTGTCTCGCACTGTGCTAGTGCCCTCTCTCTTGTACTGTTCTATGATTTGAAATATCTGCGCCCTTTGTCTTCCTCTAGATTCTACTATCATCTGTTTTGGTTTGAAAATCAGAGGGACAGCTATTACGTTTGAAAAATAATACGAGGCAGGAAAAATAATATAGAAAAAAGGCGTCTGGTTTGGAAACTGAGGGACACCCTTTGACGAAAGTTCACTGAGGTTAGGTTCTCGGGGCCCTGTTCCTCCCTCTTTCTTTATTCCTCTTCGTCAACTCTCCTTTGAGCATAATTTCAAGCCTTCCTGTCCTCTTAAGTAACTAAAGATTTGTTTTTTATTAAAGGGTTTTCGTGGGTACTTTAATCTTGTGGGATCTTATTTTCATTTAGTGATCTGCGGTTACCGTTAAGTAGAGCTCCCAGAAATTTTTTAAGTCATGGATTCTTGATTTTCGGTCAAGGATCTTAATTTCAGGTGGGGACTAGGGTATCACCAGCTCTACCTGTATTGATTGTAACTAAACCTTTTTTTTTTAAATGGTCACTGTTGTTTGCTTCACCCACAAGCTGGTGTCAGATAGTCCTTTTTGTGCTTTCTTGGGTGTTTGGGGATTTGGGATATAAGTTTGTTCATTTGGGCATCCTATCTCTTTCTTCAAGGGGTTGGTTTTGAGAGTGCGTTCAGATTGAGTAGGGTTTTACAGTATCTCGATCCCTGTTCTAGGGATTTGATTCCGGTGGGATTGGTGATAATATCATTTGTTTACTTGTGATTGGAGCTTCAGTTGCAAGGTGCAAGCTGTCTATTGAGGTTTGAGTGTTGTAATTTTTTTAGCTGTGGTCCCTGGTGATAAAAGTTCTTTCATTTGGGGGTTCTTCGCAGCTCTGGAAAGCACTGTGCTTCTAATGACACTAGCTTCTGCGGTGTCAATGGGAGTTTAGCCTTGATTTGAGCTGAACATATTCTTTGGTTTCATAATGGTGCTGATCAGATGTTTATCCATGACTTTTCTCCAATGGGGGTTCTTGGCCTGCTTTCTGTGCTTATCTCTGGGTCTAAATACTGGGACCCCATCTTGTGACCCGCATGATTTAATGGCTCTGAAGGAATTTGCAGGCAACCTTACAAATGGGTCTATCATCACAGTATGGTCCGATGATATTGGATGCTGCAAATGGGTTGGAGTTGCCTGTGATAATGTGACTGATGGGACAGCTGCTAGTAGAGTGACCAAGTTGATTCTGCATGAAATGGGTCTCAAAGGGGTGATTTCGCACTCCCTAGCACAATTAGATCAGTTAATTGTGCTGGATCTTTCATTCAATCATCTCGAAGGTGGATTGCCTGCAGAGTTCTACAAGTTGAAGCGGTTGAAATTTCTGGACTTGAGCCACAATATGCTGTCAGGATCTGTTTCTGGAGTACTTGCAGGTTTGCAATCCATTCAGATACTGAATATTTCTAGCAATTCATTCGTTGGAAATCTCTCCCAGCTTGGGGAATTCCCACGTCTCCTTGCATTCAACATAAGCAACAATTCATTCTATGGTCGGTTCAATTCTCAAATTTGCAGTTCCTCTATGGGGCTTCATAGTCTTGATTTATCTGCAAATTGTTTTGCGGGTGATCTTCAAGGCTTGGACAATTGTAGCTCATCTCTCCAACAGTTGCATTTGGGTTACAATTTATTTTCAGGTCCTCTTCCAGAGTCCTTATACTCATTGTCAGCCTTGGAGCAACTCTCAGTCTCTGTGAACAATTTCTCTGGCCAGTTAAGCAAGCAGCTAAGTAAGCTCTCTAGCCTAAAATCTCTAGTAATTTCTGGGAACCAGTTTTCTGGGGAACTCCCCAATGTGTTTGGGAACTTGTCACACCTAGAACAATTAATAGCACACTCCAATTCATTTTCTGGAGGATTGCCTTCTACCCTTGCTTTATGCTCAAAGCTTCGGGTGCTTGATCTTCGAAATAATTCTCTGACAGGTTCTGTTGATCTCAACTTCATTGGGTTGCGCAGTCTTTGTACACTTGATCTTGCTTCTAATCATTTTACTGGACCCCTTCCAAATTCCTTGTCCTATTGTCGAGAATTGAAAGTTTTGAGCCTTGCTAAGAATGAGTTGACTGGTTCTATCCCTGAGAACTATGCGAACCTCACTTCGCTTTTGTTTCTGTCTTTTTCAAACAACAGCTTAGATAACTTATCTGGAGCATTGTCTGTGCTGCAGCAGTGCAAAAACCTCACCACTCTTATCCTCACAAAGAATTTCCATGGTGAGGAAATACCAGAAAATGTCACAGGCTTTGAGAGCCTTATGGTTTTAGCACTTGGAAATTGTGGTCTTAAAGGCCAAGTCCCTGCTTGGCTATTGAAATGCAGGAAATTGGAAGTCCTTGATTTGTCTTGGAACCATTTGGAAGGTAGTATCCCTTCTTGGATTGGTCGGATGGATAATTTGTTCTACTTGGATTTCTCAAACAATTCTTTCACGGGAGAAATACCAAAAACTTTGACAGAGTTGAGGGGCCTCATATCCACAAATTGCAGTAGATCAAATCTCACAGCATCTGCGGGCATTCCTCTCTATGTTAAGAGAAACAAGAGTGCTAGTGGGCTGCAATATAACCAGGCCTCAAGTTTCCCTCCATCAATATTATTGAGCAATAACAGATTAAGTGGAATAATGTGGCCTGAAATTGGGAGATTGAAAGCACTGCATGTCTTAGATTTAAGTAGGAATAACATCTCTGGTACCATTCCTACCTCTATTTCAGAGATGGAGAACTTGGAAACGTTAGATCTGTCATATAATGATCTCTACGGAATAATCCCTTCATCATTTAACAACCTCACATTCTTGTCAAAGTTCAGTGTGGCATATAATCACTTGCAGGGACCAATTCCGACAGGGGGACAGTTTCTAAGCTTTCCTAGTTCAAGCTTTGAGGGCAACCTGGGACTTTGTAGGGAAATAGATTCTCCTTGTAATATCAACAGCATGGGGTTGAAGCCCAACATTGCTTCTGGTTCTACCAGCAAATTTGGTAGAAACAATGTTCTTGGTATAACAATCAGTATAGGCATAGGGCTTGCACTGCTTCTTGCTATTGTTCTGCTAAAAGTATCTAAGAGGGATGAGGATAAGCCGGTTGATAGCTTTGATGAGGAACTAAGCAGGCCACACAGGTTATCCGAAGCACTTGTTTCTTCAAAATTGGTGCTTTTCCAGAATTCAGATTGCAAGGATCTAACGGTTGCAGATTTGTTAAAAGCGACAAACAATTTTAACCAAGCAAACATTATTGGTTGTGGTGGGTTTGGCCTTGTCTACAAGGCAAATCTTCCAAATGGCACGAAAGCTGCTATCAAGAGACTTTCTGGGGACTGTGGGCAGATGGAACGTGAATTCCAAGCTGAAGTAGAGGCCCTTTCAAGAGCTCAGCATAAGAACCTTGTTTCTCTTAAAGGTTATTGCCGGCATGGACATGACAGATTGTTAATTTACTCCTACTTGGAGAATGGAAGCTTGGATTATTGGCTGCATGAGAGTGTAGATGGAAACTCAGCTCTGAAATGGGACGTAAGACTCAAGATTGCTAAAGGCGCAGCTCATGGATTAGCTTACCTGCACAAGGGGTGCCAACCATATATAGTTCATCGAGATGTTAAATCTAGCAACATACTCTTGGATGAAAAATTTGAAGCTCATTTGGCTGATTTTGGTCTCTCAAGGCTACTTCAACCTTATGATACTCATGTCACAACAGATTTAGTAGGCACTTTAGGATATATTCCTCCAGAATATAGTCAGACATTAACAGCAACCTTCAGGGGTGATGTTTATAGTTTTGGTGTTGTTCTTCTTGAGCTTCTTACTGGTAGAAGGCCTGTAGAAGTCATTAAGGGGAAAAACTGCAGGAATCTGGTGTCTTGGGTGTTTCAGATGAAATCTGAAAATAGGGAGCAGGAAGTTTTCGATTCAGCCATTTGGCAAAAGGATCATGAGAAGCAGCTCTTGGAGGTACTAGCCATTGCTTGTAGATGTCTAGACCAGGATCCAAGGCAAAGACCCTGCATTGAAGAAGTTGTTTCATGGCTTGATCTTGTAGGATTTGATGGTTTTCAACAATGATCTTTAGTTCTTGCATTCATGCACAGCTATCTGGGTTTTGGTTTTGTATCAATGACACTATACATGTAGAGCAAGTTTGTTATGTATGGGGGTGGAAGTTCATGATAAGGCTACTGCCTTGTTTACTTCTTTGTCCTTTGTTACATTATACTGATAGGTCTTCTCTGTATAAAAGGCTAATTTCAGCCGTAAATCTTCCTGCAATAAAGCATTATAGAATATCTAAATTTCCCCCCCCTTTAACTTAGCCCCCAAAATACGGGGTTTTAATGTCATATCATTGTCTAAGTCTTAACTGCGCTTTGCATTTGCATGTGCACGTGGTAAATGGTGAATATGACAAACTATTTCTGTTCTTTCCTAACGTGCATGTCCCTTATTCACCAGTCTATGACTTTTTTGTCTGGTCCAAATCATTTAGTTTTTTATTTTTGTTTCTAAGATTCCAATTGTCTGTTCTATGATTTTAGCTTATAGATTTGTAGTAGCTGATATTGAGGAATGCCATAAATGATCCTATGTACATTTGAAGAAATTGAAAAGTTTCGGCTATAATGCATAGACTATCACATACAAGTCTTGTACCAAAGCTTACAAATATAGTTGGGTCCTATCTGCATGATATACTGTTTCTCAACCTATAATGGTTTTCCTGTGAAAAGGGAGGGAAGGAAAATGATTTGCTAGACTATTTTCTTGTCAGATTTTGAGGACATAAACGGATACATTGACCAGTTTGGCTTATTCAGACGGCTACTTTATCTCTAGACTGGACATGGGATTATCTCTCCACTCAGAAAAAGGATGAACATTTCTTAGTGGTTTGAGGGAGAACTGATTAGAGGGGATCATTGACTGATTTCGCTTCTGATAATACTATGGAAAGTTCGATTTTTTAACGTTAGATATATTTTGAAATTATTTCAAGATGTATTTAATGTTAAGAGAGTTTTATCTTTTAAGAGATTGTTCATAAAATCAGCTTTTGACTTATTTAGACAAGTGCTTTATCTCTGGATTGGTCATGGGATTATCTCTCCACTCCGGAAAAGGATGAACAACTCTTAGTAGTATAATGGAGAACTGAAAAAGGCGGATCATTGGCAAACTCAGGTAAGTTAGAGATAAGTGGAATCTGCACTTTGGAATTGTCAATTGGCTGAAGAAATGCCATCACAGCACTGCTGATGTGAAATGCCACTGTCAACAGTATTTTACTTGAAATGGTCTTTTCCATGTTGAAACAGAAACTCCTCTTAATGCTATTACTTTAATAGGCAAGAACTGGCTGTGGAGCTCCTAAAGTGGCTTTTTTTTCTAAAGGGAGTGGAATTTCTATGGATCAGAAGCATAGACTGCAGGAAATTTCATATCAGAAAAGTTTCTGATGAACCTAAAAACCCCATGAAACCACCAATCATAAAGTTACAATAATAGTTAATTAAATACTCAAAATTGTTGTTAATTATTAATAAAGGTAGATTATGGAGTTGTATCTATGCAAAGGATTTTCAACTCCATTTCTATAAGTGATTTTTTATTCGTAAATATTTATTAATTGTAGTGTATACAATCTTATAGATAGAGTCTAAAATAATATCTTAACATTTTACTTAAAAAAAATAAAAATTCTATTTTAGTCTTTAAAAGATGGTATTATTATCAATTTAATATAAATTTTTTATATCACTTTAGTACTTAGACTAGGAGTATTATTTTATTTCAACTATATATATTTTATTATCTTAAGGTATCAATACGATTTTAGTACCTAAATAATAAAAAATCATATTTCGTAATATTAGAGTTGTTTTTAAGATGGAAGGTTGAGTTTAACCTAATCATAATCAAATAAACTAAAAAAAATTTATATTTTCAAGTACTTACTTGATATTAAACTATAAAATATCAAATCAATAAAGATACAATCTTTGGAAAATTTAAAATTTTTATTTGAGAAAAAAATGTGAATGAACTTAATGCGTTTCCCATTACATATTGGGTGGTAATAGACATGCAATATCCCTTTTTTCTGGGTCATGGATAATGACCAATAAATGCATATATTTAAGGAGATAACTTTAGACATAAACAAAGTAGGAATGAGATTGGTCAAAGTGGTGATCCAGAAAAGGAGGAGCACCATATTCAAACCTTTTGGATTAAGATTTTCAGCAAGAAGAAATGATGCTTAGGATATGGTCTCCTCTAGTAGTCTACTTTCATGATGCCCTCTTTGAAAATCAGAAAATATTTAATAATGGAAAGAACAGAGTATTATGGACGCAAAAATTTTCTTAAGATATTAAATAATAATTGCAGGTGTCAAAAATGAGCTTGGCAATTTTTTTTGGACAAGATAAAAAAGAGAGTGAATTATGGTTTAGTGAATACCAACTTTCTACACGTTGTCTCATGGACACTATATTTTTATATGGTGTCAAAATACACTTTACATTTATTTTTTATTCTTTATAAAAATATTTATTTATAAAAAATTATTACCCAATTATAAAAAATTGTTCTTCAATTATAAAAAAGAAATACTATAATCATATTTATAAAAAGTAGTTATTCTATAAAGAATGATGAGGGTAAAACAAAAATAAGGGTGTCCTTTAGCTATATAGGAATATAGTCTTATTAAATACCAAACAATATTTATCTGCCAAAAAAGAGGTCAGGGCCGGGTGAGCATATTCATGGTCCAGAAAATCAAAGAGGGTAATTATTCAAGATTGAGAAAGGGTTTCCCAATTCCCATCCCCTTCTTTTTTTCTTTACAATGATTTTTAATAGTTAAAACATGGAAAAGAGGGTAATTTCCAGTAAAATAAATGTTTTTTTTATTTTTTTGTCAAATAATAATATAATTTTTCTTTTTTATTTTATGTAAGGTTATATTCAAACATATATTTAATACAATAATTACAAGTGTGACCGTTTCTAATACAAGAGAAGAGGTCAATCAATTGGAATGGGAATCTCTTTTTTGTGAATGTCAATCTGCGATCATCTCTAATATAAAGAGAAAGATTTTATTCACTTAGAGTGGGACCTCCCTTTTTGTAAATATCAATTACGCTCAACTTGAGTGGTAGCACCATAAATTTTCCGGTTGTACTCTTTAGGGATGGGGCCTAATGGGCAAGACTGTTATGTATAGAGATAAACAGAAAATAGCACTGCTAACTTGAACCTATTAGGCTTCAAATATTAGCCCAGTGGACTAGTTTTTTGGGCGGTCCACCATTTTAACAGTAAAAGCAACTATCCAAATCCTTTCATTTTGTCAGAGTAAATTATATATTTACATTAATTAGATCATTAAATTAAATTTATCACTCTAATTTTTAAATTTTTTATTTTATTTGTTTCTTTTTTATTTTTAAGAAACTATGAATAATTAATTTATTCTTATATTATCTTTTTATTTTTTAAAGATAATAAATAGTTAAAATTTTTTTATTTTTTATTTAAAATGGAAACACTAGTTTTACTTTACTCTCATCATTAATCTATTATATGTATACGTATAAAGATTTCTATCATTTTTTTGTTGTTGAAATTGATAATAAAATATAGCAATTGACCCCGATTAACTTTTTCATCTTTTGTTAATTTTAATGGCACTATGAATTTGATAGATGATGGGGTAAATTGCATATATCAATCAATTTATTTATGCTAGTATTATCAATTACAAGAGGTTGGCCTTATCATTTTTGTTTAGTTTTTCTTCTCTCGGCGCTTTGTCCCCTTTCTTGGTTTTTTAGGTTTAGATACATTTTCTATCCTCTTAATTTGTTAAAGTTATAATTTTGATCATCCTAATTTTATATTGAACAATATAATTTTTTTAATTTTATCAAAGTTACAGTTTTGATCTCTGATGAAACTAAGGAATTAAAATTGTAACTTTAAAGAAACTATGGGTTCATAATAAAACTAGAGGAATCAAAACTGTAACTTTAACAAATTAAGGGAATCAAAAATACAATTAAGTATTTTTTTAAAAAAAAAAACTTTAAATGCTTCCTATATAATTTTAAGATGTTGGCTTAATGTGGGGAGGAGAGGAAATTCTTTAATTTTTTAATTTTTGACATTAATTAATTATTTATTATGTCATATAATTTTTTAAAATATTTTTAGAATTTTTTAACTTATGAATAAATAATTAAAAAAATTATGAATGAATAGTACAACAAATACAAAAAAAAATTTAAAAAAATTTCTAAAATTTTTAAAAAAATGTATGACATACAAAATAATTAATTAATATTAAAAAGTAAAAAAATTAAGGCAAAAAATAAAAAAATAATTAGAAAAAAAAGGAAGGGTAGCCACTTCCATTAAAAAGCAGTATTTTTTGTCTTGCCTTCTTAGTCTAAATTTTAGTGTCAGCACAGGAAAATTTATTTTTTGAAATGCACTATATCGAATGAGGGTGTACTTTTAAAATTGTCCATAAAAAAGCTTAATTTTGATCAATACACAAGTTGGCTTGAAAATACCCTTAAATTCCTCCTAAATATTTCGTTAGTAAAATAAATGAAGCTATAATTACAAGTTTATGTTCATCTTCATCTACTCAAAAAGGGGGGAAATAAATAATAACTTAATTACTACCATCTCTAAATGATTTTGTCTTTGTTAAAGAGGTATGTTATATATTAAAACTTTAGAAATAGTATTTAAGAAATGCAATCTTAAGGTCATGTTTAGAGAACTTTAATTAGTCTCAATCCACATGTAATTAATTAAAAGATAATTGTATTGTATAAAAAAATAAATTACTATAATCTTTTAATTTGGTAATATA
This sequence comes from Ceratonia siliqua, assembly GCA_034509205.1. Classification (NCBI taxonomy): domain Eukaryota; kingdom Viridiplantae; phylum Streptophyta; class Magnoliopsida; order Fabales; family Fabaceae; genus Ceratonia; species Ceratonia siliqua. Next base: position 20,123 of record JASKGM010011486.1, read on the forward strand.
ACCTTCAATTTTTTGTTTTGTTTTTTAAATAACACTTACATCTTTTGTAAAAAAAATAATTAATTTATTTTTATTTCTCATTTATCTATTATATTAATATTAAAAGTAAGTTAATATTTTTATATTTTCATAAAAAAATTATTTTTAAATTAAAAAAAATCAAGTGTTATATTACCGAGATAATACTAATTTATCCTAATTAGTGCCACAAGGATGATTGTTTGGTGGTAAGTGGTAAAGGCATGTAGTATAGGAAGCGTGTCCAAACTTGTTGAACGTGTCGGTCACAAGCCATGCCACCTTTCGGCGCTTAACTTTCAATATCAACCGAGGCACTTGCAGAAGCTGAAAGAGGTAGCAGCTAGTAGCACCATGGCCACAACATCCTTAACCAACAAGATCATCTTCCTCATCATCTCCAAATCTCTGCCTCTTTATCACGCTCCTTCCCTTTCCCAAACCTCCTCCTTCTCCACTGCTTTCCAGGTACTTCTCTCTCTCTCTCTCTCTCTCTCTCTGTATGTGATTATATATTATTGAGTTTCTGGTATGACACTATAGATTTCGCAGGGTGGTCAGGCGGTGGAATTAAGAAGGCTGCAACGGGGCGGTGAGAGAGGGTATGTACGAGGCAAAACAACAGGACCTGGCTATGACCAATGACGCAGCGAAAGATGGGCCCATAAGAGCAGCGGAGACGGCAGACATGGCCAGAGATACTGCTAGGGAGGGCATGGATGGAGGCTGGAAAGCAGCTCAAGAAAGTGCGCACCAGGTTGAAGACAAGGAGGAGGAGAAGAAAGGTCCCAACAATGACTGATAAGAGCGAAGAAGAGTACTAGTAATTAGACTAATATTCATATAGGTTGTTGAATGTGGGAGCTGCTATTGGTTTTGAGTTTTAGCAAAGAACTTTTAGAAATGTAGTGATCGAGTGTGTATATCAGCACAAATAAATACCACTAATTCTTCTCTCACAAAATAAAGTTACTTACAAACTTCAATAAAAATTTTTTCTCTAATCTCTTTCTCTATTAGAGACTAGAGAAAATAAAAGTTACCCATTTTGGAGTCACGAAATGCTTACTTTAGAGAAGTTTTGTTCAGTAAATATATTATGAAATGCTTACTTTAATGTTTGTTTTTTTATTAAAGAGAGTGTCTAGATATAGGATTAGGAGATCATATCATAGGAAAAGGATGGTCATTTTCTCATGATCTAGATCGGACAGTTCAAATCATGCTATGTCATCTTAAAATTAAAATTTCTCTTTAATCGTTTTCATCTTTGCCTTCCTTTCTCAAGCTTAAATCCAGTTCTCTCTGATGGCTCACCAGAAGAAGCTTTGGTTTTCTCACTCTCAAATGGGTTTTTTCCCATTTCCATTCTTATCCGCAAAGATGGGTCAAATGGATGATAAGTAGATGGGAAGAACGGAATTCATGCTAGGCTGTGAGGGAATAACTTCTTAATCTTGGAGAATCCACTGCTTGAGAACCTATCCCTTTCTTACCGAAATTAACATCCATATCCAAAATAGTAGTTGGAAGATGCCCACAATCGGACGATAAAAGGAGAGAATCCTACCAAATGGGCAACTTACATAAAGTCTTCTTGCCCTAAAAGCAAGAACTATTAACTAACCTTTAGGCGAGCGAAGGGACTGACGCTTGTGTAGCCTACGCTTGTTCTGTGTCTTCCAGGTCCTGATTTCGTCCACTTTATGTTGCCGTGGAAGAAGGAGATCTGATGAAAAAAAAAAAATTGTCACGTATTATGATCGTGGAGTCACAATTAAAAAAAGAAAAAGAAAATAATCATGTCCCAAAAATGACCAAATTAAATCTCTAAATACACACATCATGAATCATCTCTAAATACACACATCATGAATCAGTGTCACATGGCCTGGAAAAGTATTGACATATATTATATTAACATGTATGTCAATCTACTTATAAAAAATTAATTATTTAAAAATTGTAAAACTTTAATTAATGACCATTTATCTCATTATAAACAAATTAAAAATATAATATAGGAATAATAATAGTTAATTTAGGTTGTTGATCTATACCCTAAAATTAAATAATATCATATATATTAACAAGTTAATATCTTAATATATATTAATATGTATGTCAATTCATTCTCTTCCATTACCAAAAAAAAAAAGGATTTTTTCATGAAAAAATTAGTGAGAAATTAAACTACCTGAAACTAATCTTCTTATATCCATAACTAAGTTTAGAAATCAATCTCTTAGTCTGGTACAAATTGTAGGCATAAGATGACCGCTAGACAATATCTCAGTTATCAAAGTGATAAGCTTATTTATACATGTATATGTAATATTATAGTCTGACTTGATGCTCAATAATTTAACAGCCGTTGAAAGTATAGGGATGTTTCACATCTATCTCATAAGGAAGATTGTATGACGCTCAGCATATTATAAAGGATTTGTCTAAGCTACATCCCACCCCACTTTTTTTTTTTACTTTTTCTATTTTTTATGTTTTTCAATATTTTCTTGAATTTTTTTACATCCCTGTTACTATTCATCTATATTTTTTTTTACTATTCATTTGTGACTTAAAAAATTCTACAAAAAATACAAAAACATTTCAAAAAATTCTAAAAAAAATTTATATTGTAAAAATTAATTAATTAATTTAAAAAAGTAAAAAAAAATATAAAAAAAATTAAAAAAAAGGGGAAACTCCCCTGCCGCCCACACAGTGAGCAGTAGGGGAGCAACTCCCTATTATAAAACTTGGCCGACTCTAGATTAGGATCCTCCTCCGCTCTATAGTACCCCTTTTCAAAAGATGGTTCAACTGTATTCATTATAATTATTTGCTTGTACGACTTGAAATATTGGTTTCAACATCAATTAGGGATAATGGTGGGCAGATCTATAATGCCCAATTATTCAAACAAAATTTTCTAGCAAGTAACATTCTTGGTAAAATTTATCTATTTCAAATTTTGTCAATTTTTGTGAAATATACAAGTTTTTTTTTCAAAAAAAAATTCTCAAATATTTTTTTAGAGCCAAAAGGTTATAAAATTATGAAGAAAATATAGTATTAGATATATATGATTTTCAACAGCAATTCTATCATTTTTGTTAAGTGAATCTAGGCTTAAATACTTTATCTTTAAAAGCCCTCTCATTGATTTCTTTGACATATTTGTTTTAAATTATAAGAGGGATAAAGGTTAGTTGGGCGTCTGGGGCCATGACTGATAGGTAACTTTATTTTAAAGGATAGTTAATGATAATGCCCCACTTCATCCTAACCCTTATCCTTGATCATGGCTTTGACCATATGTCTGACTTTCTTGAACCTTCGTAATGTCTTATGTCTGATAACCAAATTAGAAGCATGGAGAGAAATCTTAGAAAACTCACGTGGGTCTAGAAAGCCCCAACTGAGAGTTTTTCTTGAGAAGAAAAACACCAAAACGTGAAGGAGATCAACAACTCCCCACCATGAGCATAGAGTTTCTCCTTTCCCTTTATCTACAGCAGAAAACGCTGTAAAAGTGTTGGCCAAGCTGTGGTATTGTTGAAGAAACCAGCTCTGATTATAGGTAGAAATTCGTTCCTCTGTTCCGTGAATGTTAAACAGAGGATCTTCAGTTGTAGTTTCAATTCTTCCTCTTAGCTTCTTTTGTCTTTCTTTCCAGCTGGAGCAATAAGTGGTAATTATCAAAAGAAAATAGAGCACACCTATTTCCTCACGTTCGAAAATCAGTTTTGGTAAGTACCTTCAACTCATTCCTCTCTTTGGGCTGCTAAACAATGTTCGTTAACTCCTCTCAAATATTGGGTTGAGTCGAGCCTTGTAAGTGGTGAAATTCCAAGTTTGTCTTCTCTGTTTGTTTGGTGTAACCTTCATATCCGTAATAAATTCGGTTCTATATGTTGTTTGGAGGATGGTGTTGGATCAACTGCTTGTTTGCGTATTTTCTATGCAAATCTGACACTAATTTTGCATATCATAATCATAAGTTGAAAAAAAAATCTTTCATCCAGTTATGGAAAATCGCTTATGGTGGTCTTGTGTTAACACCTCTATCTTGACATTTTAATTTAAATGGAGTGGTAGTAAATTTTGACTATATAAGTACCTTAATCTGGATGTCTTTGTTTAGTCGATTTTAAATATCCTATATTCTTGTTCTAATGGCCCATGTTTTTATTCCTTATACTTCGATTTATAATATTCAATGGTAGAATGTTTTTGCAACTACTTTTGTAAAACATCTGTTCCATTTTTTTTCTTAATATCTCTTCTACTTATGCATTTTAACTCCCTTATTGCAATGTAACAGGCTTAACGCTTTTCCACCTTCTTGGGGATTTCCTTGAAGTTTTTAAATATTTACCTTTCTTTAGTTAGTTCCTTAAATTCATTGAAGACCTGATCATTAAAAGAATTAGTTGAGTTAGAGCATTTATCCGGCCTTTCATGTTTCGTTATTTTCCATTAAGTAATTTATATCACATTTTTAAACTAGTGCTATTTACATGATCTTATTCCTTCATTTTTTTATATATGTCCGTTGAAGGATTTTATTTATCTTCTTTTCAAATTCTATATTTAAATTTTTGTAATTATTCTGGATTTCTCTTTTTATAAATCTTAAACTTTTACCCTATATTTTTTTATCCCTTGCTGGAAGTATTTTAAAGATTTAAAGAAGTTTAGTATAAAGTTTAATAATTTTAGATTGGCAAAAAAAGAAAATTAAGCAAGAAAAGAGTTCCTTGAAATAGGAATCCGGGCTAGAAATGTTATTTGTGTATTGAGAATTATAAGCAATGGAACTTGTAAGTATTTGAGTTTAAATTTATGGTGCTTATAAGGTGTTGGTAAAATAGCTCATAAAAATGGATTGGTTCTAGCTCTTGATTCAAGCTAAGAGAATTTAAGACTTGGATTCTCAGGGGAAAAAGAAGAAAATAAAGTCCAAAGGTGGCTAAAAAAAAGTATTTGTTAAGATTAATACGAGTAAGAAATGTGAATAAGGGTTTTAGCAACCGACCCATATTGAAGAAGAAAGTGGTAATCAATATAATGTCTAGAAACAAAAGGAATAAACATGGAACTATGTTTGATCATATTGGGGGAAGTCTAATGTTAGGAATATTGGAATTTCTTAGTTAGTTGATTATGTTATTAATTAAATTTATAGTTGAATCCTTAATTTACCCAAAAGCTATTTTTTAGGAATGATCTTGGTGGGCATGCAAGCAAAGTACATAGCCATTATAACCATTAATTCTTGGATCCGTATATCTATTGGCAAAGAGCAACATTGGTTAGTGGTACGCAAGCAAAGTACATAGCCATTTTTTAGGAATGATCTTGGTGGGCATGCAAGCGAAGTACATAGCCATTATAACCATTAATTCTTGGATCCGTATATCTATTGGCAAAGAGTAACATTGGTTAGTGGTAGGGTATGCTAAGTTAGCTAACAAGATGAGTGGAATTCTTCTACTCTTGGATACATGCGTTTTCCTCTGTATACTATATTTATTTTATTTAAAGTAATTATCTCTACTTCTCAATATTTTTGCTCTGTAACGTCTACCTCCTATCCTACTGTTTATAAAGAGATTAATGATATGCTTCTGATTTGTATTTATCAGTTTTGTATATTTAAACTCACAATACATGAGTTATTTTTCAAGATTTATGTAGACTTATGAACTATGTTGAATACCAAATTTTAAATTATTCTAATTGCCCATGCATATTTTACAATGTTAGGTCATTATTTTTACATGATTACTAAATTCTCATTATTACATGAAAGTTTACAAATATTTTGATATGAACATATTGTGCTTATATTTTTATGAATAGTTTTATAAGGATGACTGAATTTATGTGATGTATGAAATTTGTTTTTGGATAAATCCTTTAACTACTTCCATAAAGAAACCCTAGGTGCACCTAGTTTATCTAGATGTCCATGGACTATGTTATGGAATACCACTATCTGTGAGCTTGCTTCAGATTGAAATATCTGTTATCTGATATCTGTATCTGACTAGGAGCTCTGTTTCGAAAATGAATATTTGCTACGTGCTATTTGTATCTGTTAGAGTTCCTCATGTGAAGGGGCAATGGATTCATCCTTCCAGACTTGCTTTTATTCCGTTGAGTATATTTAATTTTTGTTTTGGATAGAAGCTTGTTATTAACTTGAAACTAAATTTAATTCCTCTAATAATTCCAGCTTAATTTCTATTTTGGTAAAATATAGTATTTATATGACTTCAATCTCTTTACTTGAAATTCAATATATCTTCATATTCGCTTATTTACAACAAATAGAACTAAGTATGTGATATTTATATTTTCAAACTTGTACCCACGGGTAGAGGTTTCCATCTCACTGAGTCTGTGACTCACCCCTCTCTTATATTTTTTTTTTCAGTTTACGGTAGGTTTACTGGGAGGCGGATGAAGCAACCGTTAAGGTTTTGGACAGTTGGGCTAGTTTGTACATGGTATTATAAAAGGTCATGCATACTGCTTGCATTGTGTCATTGAGAAAGGCTTGCAACTTATTTTGTATGGTATCATGGTTATGCATATACATGAGAAGGCTTATAGGGTATCGCCTAATGGTGGTTTCTATGCCGGTCACATGCCCAGGATTAGGGTGTGATAGGATCTCTCCATGATACACCCAATAATATTAATTCTCCATAAAACCTTTTATATATAGATGCATCCTTACGTTATCCAATGCTTGATACTTTCAACATTTACATTTAACATATGAGCATTTAAACTTCACTTCTTGAACACATAAATTAAGTGCAAAAACAAATTGAATAAGTTTCTCAATACCCACATAAAACTCATCTCTAACAATCTTAGTTTTAGGATAAAGTATATTGTCCATCTAATGACGATGTTCAGGGATCTCCGTATCCCTTCAAACTTCAACAATAATTATAAATTTATTACATAACATATATGCATCAAAATACATCAAATCTTAGTGATTAAAAAAAATTCAAAACAATTATACAAATTAGTTACATCCATCATACAGCAAAAGCCCTAAAAAAACTTGACCAAAATGTAAACAATATCATACATAATTTAATTTATTAAATTTAGCTCTAAACACCATAAAATTAAAATTCATCCAAAATAATTTACGTCCATTATACAACAAAAGTCCCAAAAACATTTATCAAAATGTAAACAATATCGTACATAATTTAATTTATTAAATTTAACTCTAAATTCCATAAAATTAAAATTCTTCCAAAATAATTCAAGAAATTAAAAAAAATATCCGACCACGTTACATCCATCGTACAACAAAAGCCCTAAAGAAATTTCAACAGCAAAAATCTACATCTATTCTAATTTTAACATTTTAATTCAAATTTCAACTAAGTATCTCACATCAAACTAAATCATAAACCAATTTCATACATTATCAAATAGCTATTCACAGACATTATATATTTAAACAAAACAAAAAAAAATAAAAAACTAACCTAGAAGTCGCATATTAACAAAGAAATTTGGAGGCAGCATAAGGAAATTTTTTTGGCCTACCTCATGTCTAAAGCTTCAAATCAAGGAAAGAGATGGACCAAACACAACTTGCCCACATTGGAAAACGCCCAAAAGTGGCATGGAAAATTAATTTAGAGAGTGAAATCGGAGAGAAAACATAATGGTGGAGAGAGGAATGGTGAAAGCTGAAATGGGAGAGGAGGCTAGAGGCGTGTTGAAATGCCCAAATTTTTTATGAAATTTCTCACGGACACCTATGTGATGAGAAGTCCATCAAAAATGATGCGTTTCATTTATGATGTGTTCCTCAGTCACATACAACTATTCATGAGAATATCTTCGCGCTAAGTTCTCGCTTTGTTGGCGCGTTATTTCTCACAGAGCTTGATTCGTGAGAATATCTTAGCGCCACTTTCCCACCATGTTGGCGCATTTTTTCTCATAGTTGTCTAGTGAATTTCTCTCATACAATATATTCGTAAGAAATTTGGCCAAAACTCCATTAGGTAATATATCCATGAGAAATTCCATGACAAAATCCGTGTTTTCTTATAGTATTCTTTTATGATATATATTATTTAAAAATAATAAAAATATAATTTAATATTTTATGAAATAATTATTTTTTAATGGATTATTATTATTAAATTAGCCACTCATTTTTTATATATTTTTTAATTTTATGAATAGTTATTAGCCAAGCATCATGTTAAAATCAAAGTTATATATATTAATATAAATATTTATTTAAATAATTTAATTTATCAATTAACCTACATATTACGATAGAGATTTTAATCCTTCAATTTTCTTAGTTATTTTTTTTCTTTTAAAGAATGCTTTTTTTTTTCTTTTAAAGAATGCCTTTGAAAAGACCATTTGGTTCATCCACCCACCCCCTGAGTCCAAATTCCTCGGGTAGCCATTTTTCCCCTTTTCTCTTCTTCTCCTTCGTCCATTTCTCCTCTCATTCTCCTTCTTCGTTAATTGATCATACCCTTCTTTGAATCGTACAAGCACGTCCTTCATCACCCCCACCATGCTTACAGCTCTATGCCCTAACCCAACTTACTTTAGTCCCCTGTCCTCCCTTGCTATTCCTCGACAACTGATCTAACTCCTTAAATATATGACATTCTTGATTCTTCCTTTGACTAGTCTTCTCGGCTAGAACCATAGATGCATTGTCTCTTCTCTGATGATCTTTTCTATTAGGTAGAACTACTGTGAGTAGTACAAACCTTCAACCTTTATTTCTTCTCACTGTGCACCTCAGCCCACAATTTTAAATATTTTGTTCTTTGACCCATTTTCCCCTTTCTCGTCTCCTTCTCTGTTCCACCAGGGCTTGCACACCAAAGAAGCAAGAACCAGTGGGAGGGAGGTGACGACTGAAAGAGGGCCAAAGACCTAGGGAAACTGCTAATCCACTTGATTCCTTTGGTTTTTACTGAATCAAAACCAATTCGTTGATTTTTAACCGATTTTTTGTACTTTCAATTTTTAAGGGTTGATCGGACTAACCAGGGGACTGATTCCTCATTTTTTTGGTCCAATAGGCCAATCTGGTTCTCAAAACACTAATCAAGGGTACTAAAAATTAACCCCGACAAAGGGAGGCAACATGTGCTCTCCTGCCATAGAACCCTTGTGGGATTGGGTGTAGGAGAGTTGAGAGGTAAGAGGTTCATGTTCAAGTTCAATTCACCTTGTCTTTAAGGAATATCTCAAAGGAAAAATGGATAGACACTTTGATAATAGGATATGTCAGTTTATTCCTACTATATTATGTTGGAATTTTTCTATTGTGAGTTGCCACTAATTGGAAGTTTTATGATTTTATAAAATTGGCTAATTATGGATCCATTGGGAGATAGTCAAAGCCCATATTGTGATCACTGTCATTATTGGGCTTTCATATACCTTTGTGAGATTAATGTGATTGGCGGCTTAGTGTAGGTTCAATCCTATAGGCCCGTAATGGGGGGCTCATTAGGGTTACTTTATTTCTATAAAAAATTAGGTCCCCTCTCCATTCCTAACCTAACATAAGAGAGATAATTAATCTATGATCTTTGGCTTGCCTCATTAACGGCCGCCCTTTTATCTGGAGCTGGAGAGGAAGACCTTGTCTATCTAAATTTCCTGAATCAGTGATCATGTCGAAGACAGGTATGTTCATAAACTTATTATATGAACGGTATTCTAAATTTATACAAGGTATCAATTTTACTTACATGTAGTATTAGACCCTACTTGTATGAATTTATGATCCAAATTATGTTAGATCATAATTGTGTTTATATCTGAATTATTTGATACTCCTTTTCCTGTATTGCTTCTTTTTTTTAACTTGAATATTATTATGAATTTATTTTTTAATATTAAAAAAAAATTCAAAATTTTAAGAAAAGGGGTATTTTGAATTCTATATTTTACAATAATCTTAGAGAATTATTGGATGATTTTGATTTTATTGATATTTGCCTTCGGTTGATCATGATTTTATAACAGATTTGTATCTAAAATTGTTCAAATCTAAGTGTATGTTCAAGAACCCCAATTTTGTTTTTTGGTTGCGTTTCTAGCAATTTTAATATCATGAAAATTCTTATTTGATTTAATTTATGGAGGGGTTTTACCTTGTGCATGATTTCTGAAGGATCTAAGATTTTATTTTGATGAAAAACGATACAAAATGTGTGTTTTGGGAGCTCAAATTGAGCTCCCATGGTTGGAAGAAAACGACTAGTGCGTGAGATTCACGCGCTAGACGTGGCCATTTTGAATTACACGCGCCATATAAGACAAAATGGCACGTGTAGTGTGGAAAAATGCAAGCGCGTGGAGTACACGCGCCAGCCGCCTATTGGGTCTTTTGGCCGATTTTTTGGGCCTTCTTTGGCAGAATTGATCATTTTTTTGTCCCTTTTTCATATATTAGGGACCATCATGATGTTATTTCATTTAAAGTTTTGAACTAAAATTTTATACATTATTTTCGCTGCTATAAATTATTTTAAAATACCATAATAGAGATTGTGATTTTTCATGCAATTATGTCAGTAGTAAAGTACTTAGTGTGTAGTACTTCATTTGGGAGCTTTATTTATGAGCATATAAATTTGTGTGCTGATTGTTTAGGCTTTTAAGGTCCAAGATTTGAGTTCTATAAAATTTGTATGAATATATTCTCACCAAAGTGGTTTTATTCATATTAAATTTGTAGGATTTAATTTTGGAAGTAGTTCCTGGTTATTGCATATAACCATCTGCCCAAAGGGAATTATTGTGTGTTTTAATTTAGGAATGACATGGAAGTAATTTCAAATTGGGAAATAAATTAATTTTTAAAATCTATCTGCCCAAATGGGATGATTTTTTGGATTAATTTATTTCTGGTTGGCTTTATACATTTGGGAATACCTTACATATTCTACATACTTTGTCCAAAGGGGAGATGTGGTAATGTGTTTGGAATTCCAGTTTATGGCTTCTGATGATGAAAGCATATATAATTTGTCCTATAACTGAAATATTGCATTTCTTTATGACAGTCTCTTTTGGTTTGAACAATAACACTGCTATTGTTAAAGAATTAAATGACTCAAATTTTAAAAGATGGAAGAAAGACATAGAATTTGCCCTAAGTATGGCTGACCTAGACATGGCACTGCGTGAGGATGAGCCAGAAAAGCCAACTGCTGAAAGTACTCAAGATCAGAAAGATCTTCGAGCTAGATGGGAGAGGTCTAATAAGCTGGGTATTTTGGCTATTCAAAAATATGTTTCTGAACATCTGTTGAGTGGCTTACTGTCACAACGTGACGGATGGAAAAATGCACCGTTGTAACCTTAAGGCGATAAAAGGAAAAAATACAGAGATAAAAAATGGAGTCGCCACCAATTAATTGTAAGAATAATTGAGATCTTTTAAAAAATAAAAAACTAGCCCTTGGAACAAGAGGATAGGTTTGGGAGTCTAATTACGTGTGAGAAAGGTGTTAGGCACCCCACAACGTCCATCCCAAATGATGTTTACCCTAAATTGTTTGTACTTAAAATTATTATTTGAATTACCTCTTTTATTATTGTGATTTAAAGAAAAATAAAGAAGTGAGAAAATTGGACCTGTCTTACTATGTAAGTGCCTACGTACCCTTAAAAGATCAAGGTCCACGTAGTTCGAATTAATTTGATTAAAATTTGCTTAAGGATAGGATTAGGACAATATGAGAAACTGGGTTTTCACATAGAGTCTAACAAAATGAGAGATTAATTCCCTACATACTGTTTGAGAGAATAAAGACTTTATGGGAAAATAAATTTCCACATAAAGCTTAAACATAATGGGAGAATATTTTCTCACATAATGTTCAAATGAGTGAAGACAGTGCGGGAAATAAATTTTCACATAAAGCTTGACAAAATGGGAGAGTATTTCCCTACATAATGTTTTGAATTAAGGAATCCTAGTGTTGAGTTTCAACAACCTTTTAAAAGCCTTGGAACAATGAAATTTGAAATTTGAAATGTCTAGGGTCAAAATAGTATTTTTGAAAATATTGAGGTCCAAACTTAAATTATGAAAAGTATTGAGGCCAATTATAAATTTTTAAAAGTATTGGAGATTAATTTTGAACTATGGAAAGTATGGTATCAAAAACTCAAAATTTGAAACTGACCTTCAAACCTCCACAAAATATTTAACTAGGCTTTTGGGTCCCCAATTTTAATGAACTTTTTGAAATCCCTTTTTTTAATCTCAATGGGCCTTTGAAACCCATATTTAAATTCTAGGAAATCATGAATTGGGCCCTAAACCTTTTTTGAATCAACTGGGCTTTTTGGATTAAAATATTATTGCAACTTATATAAAAAAAAAACAAAATGATTTAGCCTTTGGAGCTATTTAAAAGGCATTGAGCCCGTTAACAAAACTAATATTTGATTAGTGGGTTGTTGAAACCCCTCTTTCTTTTTATTAAAAAAATAATTTGTTAGGCCTTGGGATGGAATGAGACAGTATAAAAGAATTAATCTTTATATAAAGCTCAAGACAACATGAAAAAATAATTTTTCACACCTTATTTATGAAGAATTAGGTCTATAGAGAAAATAAATTTTCACATATAGCCTAACCATTATAGGAGAATAATTCTCCATATAATGTAAGTAAAAAATGGTGACCCTTGGAATCACCACTAGAAAGAAGTTGACGGTTTATCTTCTAAGTCTAATTTTGATTTTCAAAAGATTAGGGGTCGAAATGTAATTTTTTAAGAATATTGGGGTCAATACGACATTTATAAAAACAGTGGCAAAAAGGTTATTTCTAAGAGTATTAGTGCAAAATGTAATTTTCAAAAAGAATTGGGTTCAAAACAAAATTTTGAGAAGTAATCTAATTTTCAAAGGAATATTGAACTCTCTTTTCTTTCTTCCTTCTTCTTTTCCTTTTCGTTAGAATTCACCTAAAGATATTAAGATTATTTTCTTAATAAGACCTGTGGACCCTTTTACCTAATCAAATTTTCTATTTTAAATATGAGAATAAAAAGGAAAGGAAAGAAAAGAAAAAGAAAAAGAAAAATTTCTATTTTCTAAAGGACAAGGTGCAAGTCTGCCTTCTATTTGAATCATACAAAACACAAACCATCATCAACTTAATTTCCTTTCTTTTTTAACAAAATGAATCAGATTTTTTTTTTCTTTTACGATAAAGGTTAGTACTCATCCCACATATGAAAATGAATTTGACCCATCCATCATTATTTTGATGCCCAATGAAAATTACTTTGTATTTATCAAACTAGCTTGACACAAAAAATATATTTGAATTCACCCCCTCTTGAAACACCAGATTTAAACTAAAAAGAAGAGAAACAAGCCAAACTCCATTAATCAAAATGGAGTGCACCTGAATTGGTATCACCTTTTTTTCTTTATGAAAATGGGATGCGCCAACATCCACCAATTAAAATAACATGACCCATACTTTTGCCAACATACCTCAAAATAGTCTCTACATTCTATTTTGATAGAATTGCATAAGCATAAAAGAACAGGAAAGAAACTATGACCACAAAAGATGAATTTGTATTTTAGGCTAGTTACAGACTAGTTACAGACCGAAACTTCATGAGGACTGCACCAAAATTTTTGGTATAATACATATTAAAATTATTATGAACCTAATACCAGTACTACGACTCTAACCCAGCCACCGAAAAGAATTCAGTACCAAGACTCCCCTCTATCCTAATTTCATATTACCATCCAACCACTTAATTATGGACCAGACACTAATCTTAATGGATGAACACAAGACTTTAAACTTGTTCTCCATATTGGTTTTTTCAGCAAAGGAAAGAAAAAAAAAATCTTCCAAGTCAAACCCAAAACCCCCAACAACACATAAAACAAAATAAATAAAATAGAGAAACTAGAATACAAAAAGAAAACATAGAATGCCTAGACAGAAAAGAGAAAGAAAGAAAAATAATGATAATAACAATAAGCCTTCCCAGCATATTCATGCCCACCAACCATCAAACTTTGAGAAAGAAAGATAACCTATTCAAGATCATCAATGATGCTCAAAAATCAGACTTCAACATCTTTCACCAAATCTAGAACTAAACCAGTATTTTATCAATTCTAATTCATGCTTAACATCAAAGATTGAAATTAATTCTTGAATTTACATAACATGTAATGCTATCCAGTATCCAGCAGAAATTCAAAATACACACGCCTAAAGTAAAGAATCAGCATCTGCATTGAATCAAAGTAGCAATCCCATTTAGTTTCTAGACAACCTATAGACTTATTTGAAGAGCAAAACACCAGTTCTGTAATGCCCAAAATTTTAAATAGAGATTTCAAAAATTAAAGTTATTTTGGGTATTTGGGGGTCTTAACAGAAATATCATAAAGTACAAGGACTAACCTGTAAATAAATATTTTTTTATTTGCAAGTTAGTCCCTCCCCTCCCCTCCTTTTAAAAACAAAGAAAAAAAAATTAAAACCCCAAATTCCCATCTCCTCTGTGGCTCCTCCCCCTGCGCAAGTCATCACGAAATCCGTCCCCTCTGCAACTCGCCGTTTGCTCTCGCCGAAATTTCCCTTCGCTGTTGAGAGCCTTCGTCGCCACCCATGGAAGCTTCCCACCTTATTTTCGTCTCCCCTCATGGTGTCAAAAAGTTGCTGAATCGCTCCATGAGAGCCACCAGGTTCGTCGCGTGGTGGCTGGCTTTGGAGTGAGTTGCCATCGTCGTGAACGTCGTCCCCACTGTTGCTGTGAACGCCAGCTCCTCCGTTCACGGTGTTCCCATGTGTCTTGCTGCTGCTGTCCGTGCACGGTGATGCGTTTTGCTTGTTGTTTTGGGCTGTTGTGCCATCCAATTTCTGCTGCAAAATACATCCTAGGAGCCAAATCCATCCAAGGTAAAAACCAGCAATTTCACTTGGATGATCTGTGTATGAACCATTACAATTTCGTTTTTGGGCTACTTACTGGAAATTCAAATTTATGCTTCCATGTACAGAAAGATAATGTAAAAACTTCAAAGGGAGTTAGATAAATTATGATAATCCTCTTGGGGGTTTGTGTGTTCAATTAGGAGTGCTGAATCTATGATAAACTATATGGAAGTTACAGAATAACACAAGGGGTGGATGACATTAGGCAATTCGTGATAGTACAGATGAAATTCTGTTAACTTTTTGATTATGGAAACTCTGAAATTTATGAAGATAAATTTGAGGTCACCAATTCTTTATTCCTTTTAACTTTATGATAGATATTGGACATTTAGAACTTAGTCCTGAGTGTGCACCAACTGGTTGATAAAATGCTAGAAAGCAAACTTAGTATACTGACGGGTTATGCATATGTATTTGTACATAGGCTTGTCTAAATTTAACCCGTTGAAACCAACTCAGTCTTAAAGTAAATATTTGGAGCTTGAGTGTTAAGCCTCCAAGTTAAGCAAGGTCAGTGGATTCTTACTTACCCCTTGATGCATGAATTATTAAAAATTTCTGTGTGGGATAAATGATGTTAATTGAGTATGTTTGGAGGAAGTAATATATATATTTATATGTGAATTGATTACTTTGTCCATAGCATGAAAATATCTGTATTTTGACATTTTGAAAGGATGAGTATGAGAATTATGTAAGTAAATTTATGACTGTAGTCTGGGATCCGTAGTAGAGTGGTGGTAAAACCATTAGGTGCACCTAGGTCGCAACCTTTATCAGTTGAGGGCAGTTCCTGATAAAGGGTACTTCTGTCAGTGAGTATGGTTCCTGACAGAAGGTTGAGTATTATTGTGAATGTTTTCTCTGGATGAGAATGCCCGGAAGAGAACAGAAAATTTTAGTTCCCTTCGGTGAGTGCAGTTCTCGAAGGTGAGGATCGGGTTACCCTTCAGTTGAGATTTATCCTCTGGAGCGGGAACGCTGTTTTTCTTAGTTTAGGTTCTCCCCTATATATTGATAGATCCTAGGAACTTATACTTTGATTAAAGTATTTTTTTTATATACTGTTATTTCAAATTATGATTATAAAGCAAGAATTGTTTTCTTTTCTGAGTGTAATGTGCATTAGGTGCTTACTATGTTTATTAGTACAAAAAAATGAGATTTCACATTATTTTAGCGGTAATGCACATTACAGGATGGGGTTTATGTATCAATCTGTAAGTCTGTTTTCTATTCACTGAGTCAGTGGACTCACCCCTCAAAATTAACATTTTCAGATCAGCAGATTGGTGATTTACCTTCAGCTCCGCCTGCACCTTTTGAACTTGTGGATTGACTTGGTAGGAAACTATCTAAGTAGTATATGTTAGGGTATACTTGAGGATGGTGGACAAATGTTGGATAGGATTTACTTTTAATTGCATTTTTGCTTACTTTTCATGGTCTGTAAGTGAATTTGCAAAATTCTGTGTAGTTTGGATATACAGTCCATGATGGACTTTTACTGCTTTTTTTCTGATAAGCCACTGAGGCTTTTGGATTATGGTGGGCATGTCCACCTTTAGTTTTAGCAGATTGTACCCTGGGATAGTCCATATTTCAGGGGAAACTCTACCGAAATTTCTAAT
>JASKGM010011506.1:0-36803 GCA_034509205.1 Ceratonia siliqua
TAATTCTGGACAACTTTTCTTTCATAGTTTGTTAGTACAAGTTTGGACACCGAGAAAGTAAAAGGCAATCAAAGCCGCAATGGATTTATCACACTGAGGACTTTCTCAAAATATCATTAGTAGGTCAAACTTGGATTACCATTTAATGGTCGCCTTAATATGAAAAGGGAATATTTCACTCAAGCTAATATTTTATGACCTTATCACTCTGACATTTAATTCTGGACAACTTTTCTTTCATAGTTTGTTAGTACAAGTTTGGACACCGAGAAAGTAAAAGGCAATCAAAGCCGTAGTGTACATATGTAGAACTATGCCCCCTGAAAAAAGTTATTGACTAGGAGCTTGCATGTGCTGCTTTTGTTGTTTTAATACAATCTTTCACCAACATATAGCTTATTGTTTTCATTAACAGTGCATGGTATGGAATATGGCTTTGGTGCTCATGAGTACCCAACTAGTGGTGTCTTTGAGGTGGAACCTAGAAGCTGCCCTGGCTTCATCTTCAGGCGATCAGTGTTTTTGGGCACCACTGACATGTCTCATTCAGAATTTCGTTCTTTCATGGAGACCCTCTCTAGCAAATATCACGGAGACACTTACCATCTGATTGCCAAGAACTGCAACCATTTTACAGATGAAGTCTGCCAACAGTTAACTAGAAAGCCTATCCCTTCATGGGTAAATCGGCTGGCTCGTATAGGTGAGGAATCTCTCTGCTTGTAATATGCCTTTTCATTGTGTGTATACTATAAAGTTAACAAGCAATGTAATATGTAATATAGATCTATATGTTGCCTTCCTTTCTATTCCTTGTTTATGTCCGATGCTGCTTTGTCTACACCAAATAAGAGTTTTAGATTACTGTGGAAGTGTGTTATATAAGTTTCTGGGACTAGCAATGCAAACTTATTTTTGGCTGTTTTCTGAATCTGGTGTTCCCACATACTTGTATTGTTTTCATCTGATCATATGTTGTTCGAAGCTTCAGGTTCTTTCTGCAATTGTCTTCTGCCAGAAAGCCTTCAGGTTTCTGCAGTTGGACATATTCCCGAACGTTTTGCATATTCTGGTAAGATATGCTGTCTTGTATAATTTCCTTCACATGGCAATATGGCATGATATAGTTGAAGTGAGCTTATTGAGGAAAAAGTAAAAGAAATCTGAAAAAGAGAAAGTACGCTTCGCAGTGAAAAAGCAAAAGGAAACAAAGTTATAGTGGGCTTTCTTTTGCTCCTTTTGAAAATTATGAGATATTCCAGCTTTATTTTTTTAGACCACTTAACGAAGACGTACACATGTTTGATATCAAAAAGCACTCTGGTTAATCCTTGAACTACTTGCTTATCAGAGAGATCTCTAGTTTGATTTTTGCAGTTTTTGTTAAAAAAAAAAAATTTGGTTACCATTTTTTATAGTAGCAATAGATTCTTAGGGCCAACCGAAATCAATTATTATGGGTTTTAAAGGCATAATCCTCTGGACCTTAGAATAATGGAAAATTTCCTTTGTTCTTCTGCCATTGTAGATGATGAGGGATCAGACTCTGCTAGCCTGTGTTCATTTGAGGAGAGTGAAGAGGAGAAGTCAAATCACCATCTGCTGAGTGTACCTACTAGTGACGTGGTCTTTCTAGAGGAAAAACCAGTGCGGCTAGCACGGGAACTGTTATGATTTTTATTTCTCTTTTGATTATCATTCTTTCTTTGTTCTCTCTATCGTATCTATGATAGCTTCCAGAGTTGAACACGTTTCTCAACTTGTATGTTTGAGGACTCTTTTGTATATGTATGTAATTTTCAAAATGGGCTGACTGTCATATAGATGCTATCAAAGTACCCCCAAAAAAAAAGCAGGATACTTGATACTCTGTTTGTGAGAGTGATTCCTTCGGCCAATGTAACCATTTTATTTCGTGTCCACTAATAAGTAATAACGATGTTAACGTTGCCTTCTAAAATCACAAGTTCAATTAATTCTTCCTTAAGGTCTAAGTATGACTTAAAGGTGTTATCCGAAGGTGCATGCTGTTGGCTGCTTTTGTACTGCAGCTTTTTTAAAAGTATTGAGAACGACCATCACTAATAACTCTTGTAACCAAGAGACATTCATTTAACTCTTGTGCGACATAAAACAAAAGTCGTTTATCACTAATCTACAATTTTGACGATTACACGTTTCTGTTAAATTGTGAGCAGAGAGAACTGAGACGGGCGACACAGTCCAGGTTGAAGGCGGTGATTTTTAATTTCCCTGACATCCTTCGTCCTTGTTGTTCCTATCTTCCTACTCAATATATAAACAGTTCTATATAGGAACAAGTATTGAGAGGCGACGTGGGAAGAAGTGCGCTGTATAGGTCAATCTGCAATTTAGACTTCCATCATCCACCCACCAAAAACCAATGTCTTCATGTAAAGTGCTTCTAGGCTTGCGCTGAAGCTACTTTTGCAAAGACTTGACGTACGGGGTTTATTTTTGGTCATTTTCTGCCACCCCATCACCATAAAAGCAAAAGAAGAGTGATTCACAAATTCTATTGCCCCGAGTCCCCTGACCTTGCAAGCATCTTCTGCATTCCCAAGTGATGGATGCATTCACAACCTTCCTCATCCTCTTCTGGGTTTCCACCTTCCAAAGTTCCATTAAGGTGCTGGTTGCAAATTGCCCTGCAACAAACTGCAGCGATGGTGGTCCTGATATCCGCTATCCTTTTCAGATAAAAGGCCAGCACCCTCCGTGTCCGTACCATACCTCCTCTGATTTTGAGCTGCTTTGCAAGAACAACACCACAATTATTCATTTCCCCTCGTATGGGAATTTGGTAGTCAGGTCCATCGCTTATGACCTCAAAAAAATTGATCTTCTTGACCCCAACAATTGTGCCCATCAAGTCTTTCTGAACCTTAATCTCTCCCTTACGCCGTTCCACTACTTTCATTTTCTAAAAAACTATACTTACCTCAATTGCTCGACTAGTCTTTCACCTACTTTGATGGAGGTTCCATGTTTAAGTGGCCCCAATTATCATCTTTACACAGTTGACCCTTCATTGCCTGTGCCCAGTTCATGTAAGACCGTCAAAACTGCTGCAATTCCTTATGAATATAGTCCTTATCTCTCAGACAACACACTTGGTCTTGGATTAACCTGGCACTTGCCTGAATCTGAAGACACCAAAACACGAAACCAGACAAGAGATTGGCACACAGCCCGTAATACAGGTATACAAACGCAATTTCTTTCTCTTTCTTCCCTCCCATTCTTTAGGAATTTAACTTGTTTTCATCTGACTACGTTTCAATATGTGTGCAGTTCTCATAATGGGCCTCTGTATTTTTGGAATAGCAACTCTGATAAGCATAAAGGTTCATTGGTCTGCGAGTGCGAGGAATAGCAGTCAGCAAGAAGGGTGTTTATTACAGAGGTTGGCAGATTTGTAGCAGCGAGTCACTGAATGGGAGATGTAATAATTAAATTGAGAATCTCTAACTCCCACATTTCTTCATTAAAAATTCCTTCTTTTTTGTTTTCTCGTTAAATGTGATTAGCAAACCGTATATTAAACTGGTATTGGTATGCCAATGGGATCTACCAAAGGTCAAATGAATAAGCAGATCAGTCATGCTAGATAGTGGAAATAACATATCAAGAGAATCTCTATGCGAAGGAAATACATGTTTGAATGTTAAAACAATTCGTTTTTATCCCCATTTTTAACCAAATTTAAAATTTTCGTATTTAACTTATACATTTATTATATAAACTGATAAAAACAGTAGATTATAAATATTTAATAAAATTATTTTTGACATATCTAAACGACTACACTCTCACTCGTTTCTTTATTCTAAATAGCTCTGTTATTTTTTTTAATTAATTGCTGTAAAACAAAACTGTTTTTATTTTTACTAAACAATTATTAACCTACCATATGATTTTGTTTTTTATCTACTAACCTGTACTGTCCTTTTCTTTTGAAAGAAAATAGACCATCAGAAAAAATATAATACTATCGTCACTTTCATAGGCCCCACCTCAAATGAGTGGGGTCCCCTCCTTCGTGTGACTTGTCACTTGAGTGGAAGAACCTCTCCATCTATGGTTGAGCTGGTTCCAAATTTTTTTTTCTGAATTAAAAGTAAGATAAAAAGCTTTATTTGATTTTTTTTTCAGTACTAAACCTATTTTGTGAAAAGTATTTTCAAATCTTGCTTTCTTTCTTGACATAAAATCCAAATCATCAAAAAGTCTAACTTTTTGCTGTATTATAAAAAAATTCTCTCTCTTTTAAAAAAATAAGTTCAGTATTAATTAATTAATCTACAAATTTTTTTTGTATCAATTGATCTTTCAAATATTAATTTTTTATTTTTATTTTAATTTAAGCAATTAATTAACACAAAAACAGACTTTGAATGAGGTAATTAATACAATTTATTTAAAGAAATTAATTAATACTAAACTTACAAAAATAGGAAAAAATAACTTCCCCTGCGCACTTAAATGCTATTGCTTCCTCCAGAGGGAAATATGGAGCGAAGATTGGAAGCCCATACCTAACAACTACCCAAACTGAGCGGCGCGAGCAATTTGAAGTGGTTTCACACAAAGTTGAAACGCGCAGCAACCTCTAATAATGATGTACAAGTTTATCCGGATCCTAACTTTTTTTATAAGAAAATATTAAGTATTTTTTTATTTAAGTTATTTATTTAATTTTGAATTATTAAGATTTATTTGATAAAATATATTTAAAAATTAATAAACAATTCAGATAAAAAAAGTGTGGGAAAAGAAAAAACCTATCCATTTCCCTCAACACAACAATTAAATGCATGGAATGGAACTATGGAAGGTGGTGCATCCGATTCCGCCCTCCTCCCGTACACTGTCTCTTTGACAATAGCAGCTCCAAAAGTTCTTGGAGACACTTCAAATTATCCACTTCGTCAAAACCCTTCCTCGCTACCAACCACCAGATGATGACTCTTCCTTCACTATCCCTTCTCTTCGTCTTCACTGTGGCCTTCGCGACCATCCCTGTTTCACATTCAATACCCTTTATAGTACTCCACGGTATTTGCTTGCGCACTTAATGTTCTCTTATTTATTTGTTTTCTATATGCAATTAGATTCTTGTCGCTTTATTTTGCAGTTTGTTTCTTTGACTGGTAAGTTCTTCTTATTGGTTTTCTTTCTGGGTATATAAATTTGTTTGGTTTTTTTATTTGACATCATAAACACTGGATGGGTGCTTGATGATTGTAACTCTTGTTGGAGGTTTATTAAGGAATATTCTTGATTATAAATTAGTCTGATTTTGTTCTTTTAAGATATTGATGTGATAACTACGCTGTCTGTTGGGAAAGAGGAACTAATGCTTTAGATAATTCTGAGGTTTACTTGTAGTGAAAGAAGTAGAAAGCTGTATACTGCAGAACCTTTTAAACTGAAAGCTTTTAGATCTGTTATTCAAGCAGCAGCAGCCATCTATATTGGAATTATCTCATACACATCAAATGAGGTGTAATTATTAATTATTATTGAATATGATGCCACCAAGCCACTAAGAGTGGTCTAGTGGTATTGGATTTGGATAATTTGTAACACATCTTAGGTTAAATATTTTGTGGTGCTATGTGGCAAAAATATATGACGCCAGTGGTTATTCTGATTCTTCACAGAATTTAATTCAGCGGTTTCTATTTGTTGTAAGTGTTTGAAGTGAGTCCAGTGAACTTGCTTGTTGTCTAATATTAGTTTACACTTACTATAACTTGGGTAGGCTGTTTGATTTCTTCCACACTATTGCGTTTATTAGCTGTTCTACAATTTTAGAGGGATTCTATTTCTGAAGAAATTCAGATGCCTTAAATATACTACTAACAATTTGTAGCCTGGCCAACATGGTGCCAATCTACAATTATCTCGTACTCATGTTTTAGACTTTGTGGACCTCTGCGTAAACTACCTCGCTATACTTGTGTTCTATTTAAAAAAAAAAAAAGTATTAAAATGAGTTTTTGTTGGCAGGCATTGGAGATCATTGTTCTAGCCATGGAGTGGCACAATTCACTGAGCAGTTGACCAACTTTTCTGGTGCTGAAGGATATTGCTTGTATGCTTGCATAACTTTTCTATTAATTTCTCACAGTATAGAGGAACTGAATTTGTTTAATACCTGAGTCATATCTAGTATTCCTTGAACGAATCCTGAGATTTCACTTTTGTGACCCACTCCCCTCCCCCGAAAATTTTGAACTCAAAAGAACAAATAGGTTATATTTTATTCATGCTTAATGAGGTTGTCTTATTGCTCCAGAGAAGTAGGCGATGGAACCTGGGATTCTTGGTTTAAGCCTCTGCAGGAACAGGTAATAGATCATAAAAAAAAAGGACAATGCTATATTGAAGGTACTGCTAGTATTGACTCTTTGTAATATGAATTGTTTTACATGTTTGCAGACAGAGATTGTTTGCAAAAAGGTGATAAATATTCCTGGACTTTGGTGGTAATGTATTTATCCTGGCTTATCCAGTTAATCTTGCCTTTTGACTATTTTGTTCCCCACAATGTACAGGTTAAAGAAATGAAAGAATTGGATGAGGGATACAACATTGTTGGGCTATCCCAGGTGAAATATGAGGATTGGGATTCCCCTATTTTACTCTCTCTTTTTTTTTTTCTTTTCTATTGCAAAAGGCTTCAATGTTGGTTTCCTGTCCATGTAAGTGATTTATTGAATTATACTTTGAGGTGTTAAATAATTACACTTGATCACCTTGCTTCACAACCCAAAACTTGACTTTAATCAGTGCTGATGGGTGCTCTCTTAGAGCGCATCTGACCTTTGCGATGCCCTTTAAAGAATCTAGCATGCAAGTGTAGATGCCTTCAACAAAGTAGAGAAATGATGTTGACTGAACTGTGTTTATGTGTGGTAAAACTTTGTGGTGACTGAAAATTTTCAGATAGTTGACAAACATTTGAAATAGTGGCTCCTTTTTGACCTAGGTATTTTAAATTTCAAACTCATCCCCTGAAGTTATATATATTAGTCTAGTCACCATTTTGCCTCATCAATGATCTCCTTGTGGATAATAATGTCAACAGTATATATCTCTTCCTATTAGTGGCAGGCTTCTTTATGTCCTTATAGGCTTATAGTAGTTCCAGCCTCGCTACAATTCTAGAAGACTCTAGCTTTATGAAGTGATACCTACTGTGTTTTATAAAGGACATTCCCTTCTGGCTCACCCATTTATTGAGCATGTTTTTCAGCAAGTTGTGATGGTGTTCTATACTTGTTATATCACTTAGCTACTTGTTTAACTGGAGGGTTGTATTGATATACCATTGGGACAGATGACCTATCTCCACGCTTTCTTTTTTCTTTTCTTCATTGCAGAGGCATTATGAGGTTTCAAAGAAATTAAACACATTTCACATATCTTATGCAGCTAGTCAATTACAATAATCATCTCAATATCTCACATATTTTCCCTTTCAATGTTCCAATTTTTATCTTTCGGGTTTCATTCCTGAATAAGTTTTTTGTTCAACAGGGTAATTTGATTGGTCGAGGTGTTGTAGAATTTTGTGAAGGAGGTCCCCCAGTAAGAACCTATAAACTTCATGAGTGCTATTAATGCATTTAATAATTTAACCCAATGGTTAATTTGTGTTACTATAGATCCCTTAGTTATATGTATACATTGCTAAATTATGTGAAATTTGTAACGGAATGACGGTATATGTGGCTGTGAAAGATTGACTGGCAGTTTTCTTCTTACTTAGGAGCCAATGACTCATCATCTGAAAGATTGATGACATGAATTTGTTGACAGAAACTGGTTTCTTTTGTAGAAAATGAAAACAAGAATGTGCCCTTAGAGCAAAGCTGAGGATATTAGTGGCTATGAAATCGGAATGACGTATTGAAAACTTTTTAGGTTGCTCCAAATTTTATTGTGTAGATTGCGTAGGTTTTGGATGATTACTCTTGAATCTTGATAGAAGTATTCTGCCACGGATGCCGTAATATCTTTATCTTTCAGTCATTAAATGTATTTTATTCTACAGGTGTAGGATAGTTTTTCTGTGTTTTAAGTATGTAGTTTCATCTTTCATTCTGTTTGTCATTATCATCTCAATACCAAATACTCTTCTTACTTGTACCAAAAATGGAAGTGTCATACATGTCCTCTGACAATATGTTAATTAATTTTCTTCTTGTTTGGCTAATCCTTCTTGTAACATTATTTCTTTTTCTTTTCTCTGTATGTGGTCTCTTTAATCCTTACATTTGTCAACTTATTAATGAAAAAATCTTCTTTTTTATTGTTGAAACAGGTTAAGAACTTTGTCTCTTTGGCAGGCCCTCATGCTGGTACTGCTTCGGTTCCTCTATGTGGCGTGAGTATGATTGTGGCTTTCTAGCATTATCTCGTCATTCTAATTCCATTATACTGTCTATGATCAGAAACAATTACTCTTTTACCAAACTTTTCATTTGTTTATCCTCAGTTCTGACATTGAATGCTGTTTCGCTTCTAAAGTCAGGTATCTTATGCATCATTGTAGACAACCTAATCAAGTCAGAGATTTACAGTGACTATATTCAAGTATTCATCTTTACTTTTTCTTTAATTTCAAAATGTTGCCTGTTTTTTTCTTTCAAAACATACTAGTGTTTCTTCTGAAGTTTGTTTATTTATTCTCTCTTTATGTTAGCATTAATTTTCATTCACACTTTGCTGTCCTTGGCACATCTTACTCAAAATTGCAGGAACACTTGGCTCCTAGTGGTTATCTTAAATTACCAAATGTGAGTATTACTTTATGATAGCGGATTCTAAAGACATTTTGAGTAATGACTTATTTTTCCTACTAGTGTGTTCAAGAAACCTCAGACACACTGACATAGGAATCTGCTTATTTGAAGTCATTTTTTTGTTAATTTTCTCCTCTATGGAGTCAACTGCTGAGCCCTGTTTTGATTTCAGGCAATTCCTGCTTATTTGGAGAAATGCAGGTTTCTTCCTGTGCTTAACAATGAACTCCCAGACGAGAGAAATTTCACTTATAAGGAAAGATTCAGTAGCTTGGAGAACTTGGTGCTTATCATGGTAAGTTGGTCCTAAATGGTAGTTTTCTTTGATATACTAAGATTATTGTGAACTGATTTCATGAGAACAATCATTTATATATCATCTCATTTTATACACTGAACAGTTTGAGAATGACACTGTATTAATACCCAAGGAAACTTCCTGGTTTGGATATTACCCAGATGGCTCCTTCAAGCTGGTTTTACCTCCTAAACAGGTAGGATTCTTCATTCAACATGTCTATATCTTTGTTTCTGCGGTAGAGTTCCCTTAATGTTGCCTTTGCATTCGCAAATGATTTTAATCGAGTTGCTGACTTGATATTCAGATCCTCATGCGTATGCACTTTTATTATCTATAGAGTCATAAACACCAGCACCATTTGTACGGCCAAGATGTTGGTTTTATCATTTTTCTTGGAACAGCCAAGACATTAATTTTATTGAGGGATATTGGGAGAGAAGCATAATAATATATAAGCCATAGGAAACAATTCATGGGTTAAATTGTAGAGCTTGGCGCATGGGAAAGTAAATCATAGGGTACTGATACCCAAGTTCGCCTTCATTTTCTCCCCCTAATTTTGAAGTTAGAATACATCAATAGATCAAAAGCACTTGTGGCCACCATTTGGAAAGAGTATAACAGTCCAGAATCCGTAGATTTTGCTAACTGTCGTACAAGATTTCTTCTTATCCTTGAACCTAGTTGTCTTTCTGATATTCCCTCGAATCTGGCTTGCAGACAAAACTTTATAGTCAGGATTGGATTGGTTTAAGAACTCTGGATGAAGCTGGTAAGGTCCACTTCATTAGTGTTGCGGGAAATCATCTGGGAATATCCGAGAAGGATATGAAGAAATATGTAGTGCCTTATTTGAAGGAGCAGGCATCAACAACATATTGCACTGTGAAGGCCAGTATCTCGAGGAAGCAAGGAGTCAATTACAGAGTTGGTCAAAAGGAACCATCCGCCAAAGCATTATTGAATGGATCATCGTCATATTGGTGGCCTCCATCGATCAAGACTTTCATTGGAGAAGTGCTAGGCATTACAGAAGAGGAGTCTACAGTAGAAAAGTCATCGCATCATACTTGATTATGAAAAAAAAGATCTAGTAAATTGGCGCATGTATGTTATCATTCTGATTACCCCTACACTTATTTCAATAGTGCACAACTGTTATGCTTTTTACTTACATAAACTGCCACTCAAAACTCAATAATTTTATTTAGGCGTCGTATAGAGACGCTTGTGCTGGAACGTTTCTCCTTCTAAAGGTCGAACCCCCCCTTACTATCTTATTAATTGTTTCATGCCGTGAATTCATCACTGTAGCTTTTTTTTTTTCAGCCATTTCCTCCCCAAACACCTTTTAAAGATCGCAATCAATCCCAAATGAGCGGGCAACGAAGATATTCTCCAACTTTAAAGGAGTTAGTCTAACTAGCCCAACACAAATATAGCACAAAGTTCACTCAAAGCTCGTTGATTGACCCGTATGGCACATCATTTCGATTCAAGACAGCAAACAACAAAATATATACAAGGAGAATTATCAGTTTCAGATGCAGCCCTGCCTAACATGAATTATTATTGGGCAGAACGTGGACAACAATTTTTTTTTTATTCTTTTCAGTAGACATGGATATCAACACTAATGTCTCCCAAGTGATTGGTACTGATTGAGCAGCTGCTCTCCCTGCCCAGTTTCTCCGTAGAAACCTTCTTGTGAGTACCATATCGCAGCCAAAGGCATGATATTCTCGCCAACGCTGCCTGTCCAGCAACTCTCACACGGTAAACCACACTCAAGTCTGCCCATATTTCACTTCCCACAGTAACCGAATGAATACTTGGGTCATAACCTTCAAGATCTGACTCCGTTACCACAACTACAGAACCGTCATCAAATGTTACAATATCTTGAGATGCTGCTGCTGCCGCCTCGCATGCTTTCACTATTAGATTGGCTAAGGGAGCGCAGGCGACAAAACTCCTAACCCTAAGGTGGTAGTATTCCTGAACAGCCTGAAATTTGGTAAAATCATATGAAAAACTAAAACAAATAACCATTTCTATAATCATTTACCCTACACAATTCACAAGGAAATTTCAGGTCAAAATAATGGATTAAGTCACAAGAAAACTGAGATGGGCTTCAACTCTTAAATTTAGGGCAAGAACAATCAAAGGAGAATACCATCCACAATAACCACCCACCCCAAACAAAACAAAAAACAATTTTGACTTAAATTACAATAAGAACATCCTTATTTCTCAGTTACCAACATTATACTAAAAGTGCAAACAAACTGGACCAACAACAGCCATTTAGCAGAGTGGCACAAGTGCACAAAAGCACTAAAAGAAAAACAAATAATAATAATAATAGCAACAACAATTTAAGTGGGGAAAAAAAACCTTCACACTTACTTGCCACTGAGAGGAAGCTAGAAGTACCCTTGGCCGAATCAACTTTATGTAATCATATGCAGCAACAGGAGTCATCAGCTTGTGATGTACCTACATAGGAAAAAGCTCATAATGTGAGAACTGCCAATAAATCACAATACAAAACCCAATTGTTTTTTCTTTTCTCCCATCCTTAGGACATGGCACAAACCAGGTAACAGATAACAATAGTTGTGCTGCGACCACGCCCAGCTTTGCAATGGACATATGTAATTCGTCGAGACAACACATTTTCTTCATAAGAAAAAATCCAGTTGTCAAAAGGAAATCAAATTAAACATAAATTTCAAAATAATCTGAATAATAACAAAATAATAATGAGGAATATAAACATTACAATCCTACCTGTGGATGTGTATTGGCGACTTCTCAAAACTTATAAAAAAAACTAAGGGGTGGTAAAAGAAGACCTTATTAAGAAAAATACATTGGAGGATGATCAGGAATATACAAGGCAGGACAAAAATAGTTAATAAGCATTAATTGACAGACTCTATGCAAATTAGCCAAATAATTTAAATATCATTAATCACTTCCCTCAGGTTTTCCCCATGGGTAAGAGAGTTGAATCTACTTGTCCAATATCATTATGATCAAAACCGATTTGCATGCTTACCATGGATGAAGTCCACAGCACAGCATATATCATGCAACGAAGGTGCAAAACAGTAGTCTCTTGTAGGAATCACTAAATGGTCAATTCCATGAGCCTGCCAAAGTTAAACAGAAATTAATCAACAAAGGCACATGCTAAACATACATAAAGTTTGAAGTCACAGAAAAGGGTAAAAGGCCCATATTGCTATGACAAACAAGCGCAACTACAAATACCGCTACGCCAATGAAACACAACTATTCATGAAGAACAAGAGAAACCCAATATATCAATTAGCTGTATATATAAGTAGTGCCCCCATGCTAAATATAACTACGATAATAATTTCCTAGAGAGAGAGAGAGAGAGAGAGAGAGAGGAAAATAATAATTCACATTCATTAACATGTTATCTTTACATAACTCATTTAAAGACATAAAACAAATCCCATCCATTAAAGTTTGATTCTTATTATTAAGCCACAACCAAGAGCATATACTACCAATGGATAAGCACACAAGTAACCATCATGCAGACACAAAAGTAAGGAGCTATTAACATCATGATGGAACCCAAGCAAGCAGATACTACACGAGTATAATAGAACACTGACTATATTATAGGAATTAAGATAACAGGGAGAATTCCTGTATAAGTCAGGAATCCCACACCTCAAATACTGGAAAATGCAGATAGTAACAAACACAAGAGGATTATAACACTTCTCTTACAGAAAGACCCAAACCAGCAAGACTCTCACAATTCTCGCCCCTCTCTTAGACTCCTTCCCTAGCTACTGGGGGCTAGGACTCCCCTACTCCTCTCCGTTTTTCCTCCCCTTCCTAGCAGCCACCAAAACCCCTTTATAACCCCTCCACTACCGGACAAATACACTGTCCCCACACTAATTCAGCACTCACACCCACGACTAACCTCCTTCCACAACTCAAGGATCGAGTGCCACGTACTGGTCAAGTAATGTCTCTTTTGCCCTTGCCTTTACGCTCATATGTCACCAAAACTGGGGGTCTATCACATCATTTGCTTGATATCGTGATTCATAAGCGCAGTGTATTAGTCACACCAGTGACAAGTGTATAAATTAACTTGGTTGTAGTTAAAGCTCAATTAATCAAATTACACACTTCTCTTTCAAGCTTTGAATACTTCCTGGAAGTTGCAAAGCCAAGAAAAACTAATCATCATTAACTTTCAATTTCCACAGAAATTTTCCCATCACATGTCATGTGGCACTCTTCACATATAGGAAAGGCATAGAACCTGATAAACTATAATTCACAAATGTTACCACTTCAGCAACCAAAAAGTTTCAGCCAGGGTAGACCCCAAAAAGAAGAGGAAAAAAAATGCTAAGCTCTAATATAAGTCAACACCCTATCTGAGGTGCATCATAAGCAGAAGTGAAAACAATAAGCAGAGCACTCACATGATATAGTGTGGTTGGGACCAAGGTCTCATACGACTCATTCAATGTGATGACTCCACGAACACCAAGCTCCTTTAAACGGGGAACATCAATAGGGAATGGAACAGCACCTAATAATATGAACTGAAAAATTAAGATCATCAGAATTTAGGAGAAGCTTACTTTCCAAAAGAACAGAAGACCGTTATTCTTTCATTGATGGAATACTGTAACTGTCCTTGTCGATTCAGAAATAAAAAATCCAAACTTTAGAATATAATGCAGTGCACAATTATTACAATGAAATGCAGTATAACAGTCAAAATAATAATTTCATTTTCGAGATCAGAAATTAGAATTGTGGACATTAAAATGGACAGGATAAACAAGAAGAAGATTTCAGCCAACGATCTTATTATATATATAAAAAATAAAATAAAAAAACACCTTCCTAGGACGCGCATTAGCTTGGTCTTCTCCTTCTGAAACCCAAACATATTCCCTTTTCCTTAGACATCAACTCATGAATACATTAAAAATTGAATCCCAAACCAGAAGTTGGGTCTAGCAGGAAAAGGTTCAAAGCCCTCAGTCAACACTAAGCAGTGAACCGTAATTAGAAGATGCAAAGAAGCACTATACTGAGTAAAGCATCATATAAAATCCAGAATAAAGAGATCAGAAGAAATCACAGAACAAAATTGATAGTCCTAATAGACATAAAAATTAGATTTTCATAAGCCTTTATCCATAGAAATCAGTTCAAAGGATCAGAAGACCATAACAACCGTTGGCGTGAGTGACAGTAAAACCCCAGAAGGCACTAGGCATTTTGCACAACGTTGGTAACCCGCAAGCATTTTGCCCGCTTGATTAACACACTCACACATACTAAATTCGGGGCGGTGCATAAAACTGAAAATCCCAAGAACACAGAAAAGCAGAAATTTGCAATCAAACAGGACCACAAAATAATCCAGCTAAACTAAATAAAACAATTACTGCTAGCCAGTACTGACATAGGAGTAGGCAACGAAATCTCATGCGTTATTCAGAAAGAATTTGCATCCACTCATAACAGTTCCTCAATCACTCTACAGCAAGAGGAAATGTCGAGTTTACAAAACTATACCTCATCAACCTTATCCCACCATCGAAACTCGGCCTGAATCTTATTCCTAACGACATTGTAAAGAAGAGTGGGATAGAAGAGCGCACGAGCCCCAGCTCCAACCAGAGCCTTTTTCGCATCAGACACAACAAAGCTTGCCCCGCCGATAACCGTGTTTCCCACGTATGATTTTCCTCCCTCTCCACCTTCCACCTCTCCTGCCCTCAATTCCTCTATATGCATAACTCTCTTCGAAATCAGAATACAATGACAGTAATATGTGGAGTTTTTTGAAAAACGAAAAAACTAATTAACAAATATCTACACACAATTACACGTAAAAACTACAGTTTTACATCCTTCCGTTTCCATGACCCTACAACGATCAACCAAACAAATTGACACAGAGGACAAAATCAAATTGTCCCATTGTAATTTGCAGATCACATAATCGATAGAGGAAAAATAAGAATTTTGAAACAACAGTTCGGACAGAAAAAACAGAAAACGAAATTTTCAACGAGAAAAGAAAATCATATTAGTAAAAGACTGATCGGACGCAGGAAAAATGAAAGAGAAAAAACAGATGGATGAGCAATCGTATTATCAAAATTTTGGGGAAAAAAAAAAGAGAGAGAGAAGGAAAAGACAAGATCACAGGAAATTGGAATCCTTAACCATAGATTTGCTTGAATGAAAGAATCGCCCGGGCTCTACTCCACATTTTCCTTAAAAAAACGGGGAAACGGAAAGTAAATGAAACGAAAATTGGGGAAGGGAGATTGGAATTTTTAGGTGACATGATGGTGAGATAGGCTAGGGGAAGGTCGCGGAGAGAATGACACGTAAGTGACGACGGAGGATGTAGCTTTGCCTTTTTAGAGATTGCCGACAAGCCAATCTTAGGCGGCGAGCGAGGGGAAAAAGATTCGGTCACCGTCTTTTTCAAGAAATCTGGGCCGTCCGTTTTGATACGGACGACCCAGATTAAAATAAAAAATAATAATATTTTATTTAAATTTTTTTAAAAATCGTTTTTAATCGTGACCGTTCGTTTTTTAATTGGACGATCACAATTAAACTGAACTGATCATGTCACCCTGGATTAATAATACTTTCATATTATTATTTTATGTTGAAAAACATTTTTAAAAAGTTACTACTTATTAATTTTTAAAATATTTAAACAATTTTTATTTTAAAAAATTTTAACATATTTATTAAAAATAGGAATTTATATATCTAAATTATTAATTTTTTTATAAATTAATTAAAATTTTAATCTACATTATTTAACATTATTTATTTATTTATTAATTATAATATTTAATTATTTCATATAAAATATATTTTTAATAGTATGTGATTATTTTAAATAAAATATTATAATATTTCTTCATATGAAAATACTTTTAAACTTCTATGTATATGAAGGAGAGTTGGCTTTTGGTTAATTTGTATTTTGTAATAAATATATTAATTTTTTTAAATTAGAATACGTTTAATGTATTTTAAAAATATATAATATTTATAAATAAAAAAGTGTATATATATATATGCGCTAAAAATGAAATATACTTTTTTTCAACTTGGGAATCAGATTAATAAAAATAAAGAGTTAAAATATTTGAGTCTATATATAACAATATGAAATGTTTGGCAGCTAGTAGGCGCAGCAGGCTTTATATGAAATATCTCCAATTCGTGACCGTCTATTTCTTTGGCGCCGGGAACTATTGGCGTGAAGTAGAAGTAGTAGAAGAGACGGGTGAGGTTAGACTAGAGTAGTGGGATTTAAATTTCGTTTTATATAAAATTTACGAAAACATATTCATAATCTTTAGAAATTTGACAAATCTACAGAAACACATCTATACAGCAAGCAATGAATTCCGACAAAGGCTATTATTATATAAGAAGAAGTCGAGGCGCCCCAAGTACCTTGCAGACTTGGATTAAAGCCATTTCTCTACAACTCAGTTATACTATTGTTCCATATAGATATAGATCCACAGCAACCACAATAGAAATCGAAAAACGTAAAATGAAGTAATGCCCATGTGAATAAGATGATGGCCAAGATCAGCCAAATGAATTTAAGAGTAATACAAAGGATGAAACAAATGGCTAACCACATAAATTACGTTCTTTTTCTCTTCAAATTCTTGGGTATCTATATGTTCCAGTTCCACTAAATATTCTTATTGAGTTGTCTTCTTTCTACGGTAAAGGGCATAACAACTCAAGTCATCTTCAAAGCATAATGCACAGAATCAGATTCATCCCCCAACAAGTGTTTCCAACGTACTCCTCTTTCCCACCCTCCAAAACAAATCAACGAATAAATAATAATTAAAGCGACAAAACGAGGAAGCCTTACTATGTGGTGTGTACTTCCCTTAGATTAGTGGGCTCTTTCTATTAGTGGATGGCTTGACGTGAAATTTACCAACTATATCCGTTTATAACTTTCTAGATTTAGAGAATGTATGAAGGGGTGGCTTGGGATTTACATTTACCCCATATATCAGAACTGGTATTTAAGATTATGATACTTTATTCATCCTTTAAGCAAACTCATCGTTTTGCTACTACTCACTTTCTCCTTTATTTTTTCTCTATCTTCATTCTCTGCTATAGATTCCCAAACGCGTTTACTGGGACTGCTCATACATATATACTACATAGAGTAAGGACATTCCTGTCAGTCTGTCTTAAATTTGGTATTGATTTAATGAAAATTTTGAATTGCAATATTCTATTTGAAGTGGAAGAGCAGATTATGTTAATTATGAATAAGTGCAGGACAATTCTACGTGCATGGTGATTGATGCATCAATGGAATCAGCCCCCATTTCTGAACCATCTTACGTTTTGGCATGTAAAATTGAACTTGGAACTTTTCTTAGTCAAGAGAATTTTTGTCTGCCAGCATGATTTCACAAATCACTAGCCGAGATCAGTTTATTCTATCCCCTTTCCAGTTCAAAGAATAGTTTTTAATTATAGCCAGACTGGGTCACTGCGTAAGCTTTAAGAGAATCTAACACCAGAACATAGAGTTTGAACTTGAAGAATACAAAAAAGAAAAAGAAATAAAAAAGATTTAGATTAAGAAAAGTATTCTCTGGATCCGTAGCTTAGCTGCAAGCACATACTCCTGTTTCCCTTTCTTTTCGTATAATTTAACCACCTCCAAATGAAAGCTAGCGTAGGCAGTCCAAAAGGAGAATCCTGACAACATCAAACGCTACCATTTGCTCCTTTCATTTTCATTTCTTTTCTCTTCCGATTTCCCAATATGTCCCTTCTGAGTCCGCTAGATTTACTACATACTTTTCTATTCAGTCTAATGCCGCAGGAGCAGGAAGTTAACTGGTAAAGAAACAATTGCAAGTCATTTGAGTTGAGCATATATGGCATATAGTTCAGCAGTGGGAGAATAAACTCCTGCTCAAACTGAATGCCCAGACGAGCAAAGAGATGTGAACTTTTAAACTGGAATTTGCATTAAAAACATAATTCAAACAAAATACATATTATTAATTCACGATTGGAGATGTTCATAGTTAATGTCAAAAACAATTCAACTTAAAGAGTTTCAAACTTGCATGTGAAAATGAAATGCTTAATATAAAGCAATCTTAATCCACCATTCATTTCTACCCATCTGATCCATTCCACCTTCTACAAATAGATAATATAATACTCACTTTTTAACATAAAAACCAAACTAAAACTTTCAAACGACTTTTGCTACTTTTCATACTAGGTGATACTAGCAAACTGTCGAAAGTTATAGTTTAGGTGACATGGATTTCGTCTGATTTAGCACAGACGAAGCATCTTTATGACCGAAAGGAGAGTAGGCCAAAAGGCATCAACATAAATAGCATATAGGCGAGGCTAGGCATGTCTTTTTCTACTGACGGTGTCAAGCAAACGAAGGCAGAAGCTTGAGATTGCTCACATCTCCCCGTAACTTTTCTTGACATAGCCTTATTTCCCTCTGTGCTTTTCCTTAATCTCCAAGTTCCCTCCCCTTCTTCTCCTGCTTTCCCAAGACCGTCCCACATAGGCTTCTTTCTGTTCTTCAATGGCAGGTGCAATCCCCAGCACCACCAAGCACGAAAAGCTAACTGCACAACAAAACCAACAAGACCCAAGTAAGTTTTACAATCGTTTTCTGTACAAGGCTGTCATAGTTGTGATTTGCTTAGTTATTCTTCCGCTATTTCCTTCACAAGCTCCTGAATTCATCAACCAATCTCTACTCTCAAGAAACTGGGAGCTTCTACACCTTCTTTTCGTCGGTATTGCTATTTCTTACGGGCTGTTTAGCCGTCGAAACGATGAAACAGAGAAAGAAAATAACTCAAAGTTCGATAATGCACAGTCAGTTGTTTCTAGATTTCTACATGTGTCATCGTTTTTCGAAGATGAGGCTGAAAGCTCATCTGAGTCTGATGAAAACAAGGTCCAAACGTGGAGTAATCAGAATTATAGGAACAAGCCAGCTTTTGTTGTAGCTCCGCAGCACTCCAATTTTAATGAGCAGAGTGCTACAAACGAGAGAATTGGGGAAAAACCCTTACTTTTGCCTGTTCGGAGTTTGAAATCTCGTATTTCTGACCCTAGTTTTGTTCAATCTGTGAATGAATCAAGTGCCAGCTCTATTTCTCTTAGTAGGTCTACCTCAAGATCAGTTTCCAAAAGATTTGCAAGCAATTCTAATAAAGCTAGAAATGAAGAAATGGAAGGTTTTGGTAGTCCAAAAGTGGAGGACAAGTTAAAGGAAAACGCTGTGCTTCCTTCTCCCGTTCCATGGCGATCGAGGTCAGGAAGGATGGAAACGAAGCAAGAAGTTGACAACCCTACCCAGTACGCTTCAATGGAGGAATCTGAATTCAGTAAGATGGAATCCCGCTCTATAAAGTCTCAAACTTCACGTTCATCTCGATCAAATTCCATGTCTTCTTCACCAAAATTGACTCCTTCGCCATCTCTATCATCCCCAAAGGAGCTACCTACTTCACCTTCATTTTCATCAGAACCACTGGCCAAGAATGCCGAGGATTTGGTGAGGAAAAAGGGCTTTTACAAGTCTTATCCTCCTCCTCCTCCACCGCCCCCACCAATGTTTCAGAAATCAATAACCATGAAACCAAGGCCTAGTTCATTTAATGAAGGAGCTTCGTTTGATAAGGGATTGAAGCGGAGCTTTTCAAGCGAGAGAAAGGACTTGAACTGGAGCGGCGATAAGCCGATGGGTAGAGTTGATTCAGGAATGGAAGTGAATCCAAGAGGCAATGTTGAAAATATATCAATGGGAAAGTCAGTGAGACCAGCCAGGGCTGGTCAGAATCTGGCAGCTGATAGGAGAGAGAGAGAGATTGGAGACCAAGGAATGGAAGGAAGGGTGGAGAAAATCCAATTGTTTGAAGAAGATTTTATGGAAGAACCAATAAGAAAGACAGCGGGATATGAACATATGTCATTTAGAACAGACAAATTGATGGGTCATGGAAGTGTCCCTATTGTGTCAGAGCCAGTTTCTTTGAAAGTTATGGAGGAAGAGAAAGAAAGGTTTCTCGACAAGGTTATTGTGGAATATGATGAAGAGACAGAAAGCGAGGATGATGAAGTTGGAGCAAGTTTCATTCAGAAAGACAGCGATGGACCTCCTTCCAGCGGAGTCAGTGATGATGGACCAGATGTGGATAAGAAGGCTGATGAATTCATCGCCAAATTCAGAGAGCAAATTAGGCTTCAGAGAATTGAGTCTATCAAGAGGAGTGCACGAATTACCAGAAACTCTTCAAGGTTGTCTTGAAGATCCTTGTGTATTTTGTTACTAAATAGGATGAAATAAAAAGGCCTTGCTCTTATTTGTTTTGTCCTTCTTTGTTTCTCTATAGTTGTTCACAACAGAGAATATGTTTCCTAAATAAAATTAAAATTTGAAGTGAAAGTTGAGGAATTGAATGAGAAATAATGTTAAACGCGTATGGGTGGTGAAGATTGTTGGTAAACATCACTTATGAGGAATCGTTCTCTTTATGCTTTATCTACTTGTGACACGAGATTGCAACTTGGAAATGCGTGATAGTGAAATGCAAGTGTATTTAAGGTCCCCCCACCCCACCCCAATTCGGTGATTGAATAATGAAACCCAATCCAACGAAGCTAGCTTCTAGCTATAATTGTTGTCAAGCAGAGTGGTACCAATGGAAAATGGTGCTTAGTGGACGCTAGTTTTGGTGTTTATCAATTACGTTGTCTTCCTCTGCTCACATAATGCGCAAATCCAAGATCCCATGTGGCTCCAAATTATCCTACAATTCTCCCAGTTATTTGCTTTCTCAATCTCAAAACTAGCTTCTGCCTGAGATTGAATATTGTAGAAATTATCATGAGAATGATGTGATGAGGAAAATGCTTCAACTCGTAAGCCAAAAGAGCAAACATTGCTGGGGGTTGCGTATTTCTGCTTCACTTTCACTGAAGGGCCCATTCTCGATTTATTGGCCTTTATGGCCCAACTATTCATTAAGTAATGACTTGGTCATGTAAAAACAAGCTTACCTGACTCTTTTTGAGCCATGAGCTTTTATTTAAAGACTCTAATCCAATCTTATAGGCTAAACGAGTTTAAACGAATCTAAAAGAATTTATCTAAGATCCTATTATTTTATTGTTCTATAATAACAAAAAAATTTATTTAGGTATATTATTTTTATTAATTATTTTTAAAAAATTATTTTTAAAAAGTGTAAATAAAAAATAAAAAATAGATAATATTTTTAACATGTTTTGTCTTATTTTTATCCATTGTTTTATGGAAAATACAAAAAACAACTAGGAAAAATTATTTTCATTAAATGTTACCCTTTCGATCCTTGTAACTTTTATTTTTCATTAAATTTTTTGTTCTTCAAATCTAATAGCTCTTGTTCATCTCCCTTACTGACACTTTTTCAAAATTTACATCCAAACAAGTTTTTTACTTTTTTATTTTATAAAAATTTTTTAGTTTTGTTCTCAAAAAATATTTTATAAAATAATAAAATAGAAATCATTTCAAACAATTTCAAATTATACAAATTACATAATAATAACAATATCATAAAATTATCTTAACTTAACATTATAAATTAAAATATTTATCGAATATCATATTCAACAATAATATTTGAATCTATTTTAAATATTATATTCATTTGGTCTTTCATATCATCTTTATATATCATATAAAAATAATAATATTTTTAATATTATAGCATATTCATATATTATTTAAGGTAAACAAAAAAAAATAAAAATTATGACCAAAGGACTAAGTCTAACCCGAGGAAGACTAAACCCGAATAAGCCTTGACTTAAAAAAGCCTACTTAAATTCAAGTTTTATATATCAAGTTTTTAAGGTGAATACTACAATGCTCCCAGAGCATTGTTTTTTATTTTTAAAATTATAAATTTTAATTTTTTAATTTTTTTATAACTTATATTTTAAGAAACAAGTATAAATAATTTTAAAAAATATGAAAAAAAATCAAAAGATTTTTTTAAACTTTTTTTTTTGTTTTATTATTTTGTTTTTCCAATTTTTTTAAGTATTATATTATGAAAATTTTTAAAGGCTTTTTTACTTGTTTTTTATTTTTTTTAAATTTCTCTAACTTATTTTTTAAAATAAAAATTTAAAAATTTAAAAAAATTAAAAACCTACCCTTGAATTGCAAACCACCCCAGCTCTATAAAAATGAATTAATCCGTTAAGTTAGGTTTAAAATTTGACTATACTAAATAATGTGATAGCACCTTCTTTTTGCTCAAAGAAATTGATGCAGAGAACTTTATGCAATGTAAAAAAATTTTAAAATAAAAGGCTTCAGAAGTTTTAAATTAGTGATCGAAGTGAAATAAAATCAAGCCCATGTCCATTTCTATTGAAAGTAGAAACCACGGAAGCCATCTCTGATTCTTCAACAATTTCACCACCCAGATGCATAAAAAAACACCAGTTAAATGTGGTATTGATTTTGGAAAAAGATGCTTCAATTCCACCCCCTAAAACGAAGTTTCATAGAATGAGTTGGGCAAAGCCATCTTAGTTACATAGATTGAAAGATATTCCTGATCCCTCAAAGCGTTTCTCTGATTTGATTTGGAAAACAAAGTCAATAAAACAAGCATTAGGCGTAATTTTTCGTCAAACCTCGGATTCAATGCTCACATAATCCCTGGAAATCAGGTACCCCTTTCACAATTTGAAACCAACATTTGGGCCCATTTTGAAACAAGGAATTAGTTTAGTCCCCACAAAATCCCCCATCTCCACAATCAAACTAACATCTATTCATCATTCATATACACTTTCTTCAGCAATTGGAACAATCAACCCAATTTTAAATTTGACTTTAGACAACAAACTCCGTTAACATCGGGAAATTATATATGATTAATTAGACCGTTGCACTTTACACAAAGTCTCCCTTTAGTCTTCAGAATAGGGGGAAAAGTTAAGTCTTGGAAACTAACCCTCTAATCTAATAGGTACACACCCCCCTCCCCAAAACAAAACAAGATTGGTGGGTCAAAATGGTACAAAACATCGAAGCCCCACCAGATCATTTCCTCTAACATCCATATCTTAGACCAACTTTGAACATACAATTCCTGAGTTCCCTGTTACACCCTTTTACCCATTTTTCAACCGTACGCGTTCTAGAAATTAAGCTTTCGAAGACAAGGCCTCTACTACACAATGACCAAAATATCCACTCACGATCTAGGATGCAGGGCATCAAACGGCCGGTGAGGAATGGCAGCAGCGGAGGCCCATGGGCCGACGGGGATGGGCCGGGGGTGAGTCTGGGCCATATGGTGGTGACGGTTGCCACCGACGGCGGCAGCGGCATAGGGCGGCACAGCAACCCGCTCACATGATGGGCACATGGTGAGGGTTGTGGGTGGGGTCATTTGCATGTACAGTTGCGGGGAGAGTTTCAGGGCTCTAAGCTCCTGAACTTCCTTCTGCAATCGCCTGTTCTCCTCCGTCAGATTCTCGCAGCATCTTTTCAAGAACTCACAGTCTACCTCAGTTTGCTTCAGCTTGGTCCTAAAATTTCAGTTTGTAAAGCGTAAATTTTTATACTCCAGCGGGTTATAACAGCGATCACATAATATAATCGTCCGACAAACAAGAATTAGTAAAATATCTAACCTTGCTCTTCTGTTCTGAAACCAGACTTCTACTTGTCTTGGTCGAAGGCCCAGCTGCTTTGCCAGTGCCAACTTTTGCTTCTGCAAACATGGAACCACCTATTGGTCAGCAAAAAAACCCATATAAACAAGAATTCCAGTTCCTATCTGTTTGGTTGCCAAGAAAATCATGATTTTCCCTCACTTGTCGGCAACCAACCAGAGTTCAGACACGACCCAGAAACAGAGCAACTGCAAGGTGATACTTACGGGATTCAGAGTATTGTGCTCTTTGAAGCTTTCCTCGAGAATAGCTGATTGGTCTTTCGAAAGCCTAAGCTTTTTCCTGGACGTTTCACCGTCTTCTTCGTCACTGATTCCTCGAGAACAAGCTCTGTCCATGTCATGTTCTTCTCCGTTGGCCTCCCTCTCACTTCGCTTGCCGCTCAGTACGCTCGAAATCGTGCTGTTTGGAGACGAAACGCCTGCATCCTCTTCGCAATCAACCGCCGAAGGCAATCGATTCACGTCGATTCCTCGGAGGAAAGATCGAGCCTCGGCTCTGCATGTTTCAGAATCTCGATCTGCATGTAAAATAGCACCGTGTTAGAGCGTTTTGTATGGGGATTTAACTAAGGAGGTCAAAATTAATCTTTTTTTTTTTAATTTTAGCTCTGAATCCAGTTGAGTAGTAATTGATAAAACATTTTTTAGGAAAAGATCAGTATGGTTGATTCAACTCATATTCAATTAGGGAAAGAGAAAATTATGGAAAGCTTCGAATGAGCATAAATAAAATAAAAAGGGGAGCGAAAACGATTGTTAAATTGTAAAAGCAATCAAACATGAAAAGCAAAATCAAAAAGGAGAAAAGGGGAAATTATTCCATTCGAGTGCGTTCGTTTCTCGGAAAAAGTAGAAGGGACATGAAAAATAAATAAAATAAACTCGACCAGGTCCAAAAGCAAATAGCATGCAGATGGAAAAGGAAAGCTGAGAAGCGAATAATACATACCTGAGAAGATTAAGGCTTCGTTCCAAGAGGGTTTGTGAAGATTGGAAGCAGAAGGAGAAGAGGAGATGAGATTGAGGTGGAGAGGATTTGGAGGATTGTAAGGAAAGCTCAAGCTTAGACTCAAACCCAAATCATCTTTTTCAACCTCCATGTTTGACGCGTTTCTAAGAAGCTCGAGTGCAGTGAGTGCTGAATAGGAAGAGAAAGAGAAGGAGCTTTAGTTTTGCAGAGAGAGAGAGAGAGAGAGAGAGAGAGTTGAGAGATGTGGTTTGCGTTGGAAGGAGAGGGAAGGTGTTTGAGGGGATTATATAGAAAGAAGAGAAAATGGGAAGGAGTGGTCTGGAAGTGCAATGATGACTTTATGTCAGGAAGGGCAATTACCTCAATCATGGCTTTTGCCCCCCAAATAATACACTCGCCTTTGTCTGTCCTCCCCTCCCCT
This sequence comes from Ceratonia siliqua, assembly GCA_034509205.1. Classification (NCBI taxonomy): domain Eukaryota; kingdom Viridiplantae; phylum Streptophyta; class Magnoliopsida; order Fabales; family Fabaceae; genus Ceratonia; species Ceratonia siliqua. The sequence continues at coordinate 25,385 of JASKGM010011506.1, forward strand.
CCCCTCCCCTCCCCACCCCCATCTACTTCTCCCATCAATTCCCGCCACGCTTCTCTGCCCTGTCACCATTTGGTCAATGCATCTTGTCTGTTTCTTTTTTCCCTTTCTTTACCGTAACTCCTAACTCAACCACCGATGCTATTCACTGCTCACCCTCGACTCCCTTCTTTGTCTCAAGTAAAAAATACAAGTCATAATTCAGAAATACTCTTTTTGTATACTTCAAATATATGTATTTCTTTTACCAATTATTGAAACAAATTATCATTAGTTGTTATGAAAGATGTTCACCAACACAACTACTCAATACCCAAATACCAATTCCAACATCATACCATATTTATTATTTACCATTAACCGAGAAGTTCAATAATACTCCACTTGCAAATAATATATTTCACAAATTTCATCAATATATTTCATATTATAATAAAAAATATTAAAATAAATTAGATGAAATAATGGAATTAATACGAGTAAACGAGATAAAATATTTTAGCAAATTTATAAGATATTTTATTGATAGCAATAACACTGCTAAAAAAAGTTAGCCATTTTACACCCATTAATAAAATAATTTAAAATTTTATTTATGATTATTTTTATGATTTGTTAATTTTTTCTGGACGATAAAGTATTTTTTAAGAGTATATAGTGATGAAAACATCCAACAAATTATTCTTCTCACATGGATGGTAATATTGACTATTCAACTAATGTTGATGGGTATTCATTCGGTGCATACTCCGGGTAGGGGAGTTTTAAACTTTTTTTTATATTTTTTTTGTTTTTTTTTAATTTTTTTTATTTTTTAAAATTAATTAATTAAGCTTTATATCATAAATTTTTTTTAAAATTTTTAAAGATATTTTTATATTTTTTGTAAAATTTGTTAAGTTACAAATGAATAGTAAAAAAATTATAGATAAATAATAACAGAGATATAAAAAAAATTTAAGAAAAAATTGAAAAATATTTTTAAAAATTCTGAAAAAATTATATAAGATAAAAAATATTTAATTATTTTTAAAAAGTAAAAATTTAAAAAAAAACTTAAAAAATAAAAAAAAAAATATATGGGGTGGGGGATAGCTTAGACTTCTCTTATTCATAATTGTCATTAGGTGCCTACTAACCTACCCATGAGTATTCAATACTCATGAGTAGGTTTTAAAGCTTTTTAAATTTTTTATAATTTTTTTTAAAGGAATAAGTCAAGAGAATATAAAAAAATTTTGAAAAAAATTAAAAAATATTAAAAAGTATTAAAAAAGTTACATTACACATTAATCAAAAAATAAATCAAAAAACATAATAAAAAAACTAAAAGAAATTTAAAAAAATCTTTTGATTCTTTTTTTATTTTTTAAATTTTTTTTTAAAATTCTTTTAACTTATTTCTTAAAATAAAAATTATAAAAAAAATTTAAAAACTAAAATTTTTAATTTTAAAAATTAAAAACATCTCCTCCTCTACTCATAAGTAGGAGAGAAAGCACCTTGTCATTATTTATTTGAAAATACGAGTTTTGTTGTCTACAAATCTAAGTTATATAAAATAACATGGGGTAATATTTCATACTAAATGAATTATACATGTCCACCCATCCCTTCATTTTTTAATATTAGATTATAATTATTTTTGTTAACAATTTTTTTAAATTATATGATAAATAAATTACATAATCTATTTAACTTTATTTGAATCACATCATCTTATATCACTTAATATAATCGTTATAGAAGAGATATTTTGTCCTGCAGTTGAAGCAACCGGAAAAGATTAAAATCATACGATAATAAGCGCACAAAAGAAGAGAAAGAAGGAGAAATGAAGTGTAGAATGGAAAGAAAAACATATTAGTACTAGAGAATACCTGAATTAGTGAATCAACCTTAAAGGCACGTAGCTTTTGGTTCCGTAGGGTGTGGACTTGCAAATCGCAAGAAATCTGGAGGCATTAAACTCAGTGGGGCAGGTAGCACCTGAACACTTCTCCTAATTCAGGACCAATTCCCTACATCAACGGCTGAGGTCAAATGTCACATGTGGGGACACCATCATCTCATCGACCCTTAGCTTGTTTTATAATCACCATTCGCATTAACCTCTCCACATCCATCAACGTCAAAATTAGAGTGGATGGTTATGATTGGAACCCAACAGATAACCTTTTCATTTTATTTTGCTTGTCTCTCAACTGGGGCCCGCTTATCCTTATCCTATGCGACACTAAAATCTTTCCCCGTGCGATTACCACGAGGGGCATCCCCCACGTCGCTTTCTCAACCTTTTCTTCCCCTCCAGAGCCAACTCTTCTGTCTTTTCCTCTATCCCCTCCGCAATCTCGCGCGTCCTTTACCCTCTCCTTCTCTGCTCATTGCTTAACCACTCGTGTCCTTCACCGCTACAACATAGAGCGTGGTTTTATCAAGTGGCCCCTAATAATTGTAGTCCCGGTTACGTAAAATAAAAACGAAGTACTATGCGATAATGCGAATCCCATTCAAATAGGGTGTTTTAAGCTATTTTTTTTTAAATTATTAGTTTATATTTTTAAAGTTTATTTTTATTTGTTTGAATTTTTTATTTTTTTATTTATTGTATTTTAATTATTTTTTTGAATTTAAACTTTTTTTAATTATTTTCTTAAAATAAAAATAAATAAACAATTTTATTTAAATATAACTTAACAAATATTTTTAAATAATTTTTAAATAACTAAATAATAAATAGAGTTGTATCAGTTGTTGCTGTGGCCGTTCATCATTGTATTTTTTAGGATGAATTCAAAAATACATTTTATTTTAATTTAATTTCTAAATATTAAAACATCAGTTCTTTAAAGATTTATCCTGTCTCATTTTAATTCCTCTGATATATATGATGTATAAAAAATTGATGTAGCAATAATAAAAGTTCAGGTAACATTGATTCACTAACATACTACGTTATTAATTACGTGAATTTTTATATAATTTGTTATTTATTATATTTAATAAATTGATCAACTTGAGATGATATAAATTTTTGAGAAATCAAATTAAAATAAATTATATCTTTAAGAAATTAAATTATTAATTCATTATTTTTTTTATTAATTTTAACTTAAACTTTTTTATCCTATTACTTACTCAAAAATTTATTTAGTGTTTTACTGTTTTTTCAAATTTTAAATCAAAATAAATTTATTGTCACATTTTCAACTCTTACTTTTGCCTCTTTTTCTTGTCACTATTCTCTAGGTATTTGTACTTCCTTTATAATAAAAGGGACAAAAAAAGAATTATCATCTATCATTATCATTTTTAAATTAAAACAAAGTGATATTAAAAAAATAATTATAAAAAAATTATTGATAAAATTTTCATATTTGTTTTATAAAATCAATATTATACTAAAACAATAAAAAAAATAACTCACATAACATCTATCTGAGTCTTTTAAAGTGAGATTGTTCTCTGCTTTTTATCTATTGTTCACTTCTACATTGTACTGATGGAATTAGAATATGTGGAGGCCATGTGATTTTGAGGTTCTCTTGGGACAAGAAGGTTGAGTGACTATCTTCCATCTGTGTAGATCTGATATAATTGTTAGATGCTCTTGCATTGGAGTAATTTGAACTTTAAAATCTCCGAAAAAAGAAATTTTGCTTATCAATAAAATGGATGTATGTACAAGTAGCTCAATGATAATAAAATTATTTTTTAAAAAATCAGAATTTCCAATTTACATATATATATATATATATATATATATATATATTACTTTAAACCTAAAATTTTTATAACAAGAGCATAACAATAAAGTTAAAGATTTAATACAGTAATTACATAGGAGCACACTCCCCTACAGCCATTGTGGCTGTAGGGGAGTTTAAACTTTTTTTTAAAGTTTGTTTTAAAATTTTTTTAATAATTTTTATTTTATAAAATTAATTAATTATATGTTTATATGATATATTTTTATTAGAATTTTTTAGAATGTTTTTGTATTTTTTTAAAATCTTGTAAGTTACAAATGAATAATAAAAAAAATTATAAGTGAATAATAAAAGGAATGTAAAAAATTTAAGAAAAAATTCAAAATCATCTTAAAAAATTTTATAAAAAATAGTTAAGATAAAAAATAATTAATTAATTTTAAAAAGTAAAAAAAATTTAAAAAAAACATAAAAAATAAAAAAAATAAAAAAAAAAGGGTGAGGGTGTAAGATAGTGGTTTCCAATTACATATTGTATCATTACTAATTACTATGAATAACTACGATGATGAGATCCATACACAAATGACGTGATGTGACCTATGGTAACCATTGATAGTGAGTCCACGTCACTACACCGGATCCGGTTCTAAAAATATGCCTTGTGTAACCGGACTCAGTTTTGGGCATATTCGAAGCATAGCAGCGCAGGCATCTTGGAGCTTAGCCGAGCCAAAGAGGAAAGAGTGAGGGGACAAGTGAGAGTGGAGTTCACGTGGGGGAGGAGGGGACTGCGGAATTGGGGGAAGCGTGGAAGAAAAACCTGTCCCTGACTCACGTGGACCAACATGCCTGCCTGCACGACACGTGCTGTAACAACCCCAAACCCTGTTCACACGTGGACCCCACCCACCCCACCGAACAAAGTCGTGGGTGTCATCTTGTCCCTTCTCGCGCCGACATCTTCCTCATCACAATCATTTGAACTCCCCTGCCCCACTCCTGAACCTCTTCCCTATTTTCTCATCTCACTCTCTCTAGCTCCGCGTAAATGCCACCGCACGCCATCCTACCTTTCATCAACATGCAATGCCATGCACGTGATCCGTGGGAGATTTGAGATTTTAAACAACCCACTCATCCCTATCACACACTAGTTTGATGACCGAATTTACAAGCAGGCCCCTCTTCCAAAGATGACAAAAAGGCTTCCAAGCCAATAATCTAATGATTGCTTCCAAGTTGCCATCTTCAATTATTGACCATTTGTTAGCTAATGCCCGCACAACTACGGATCATAGCTAGGAAGTAGATTAATAATATTAAAATTCTTCGGCTAAATTTCATTTAATGATAATAAGATAAAAATTTAAGAATTCTTTTGCCAAGTATGATAGTGTTTTATGTGTGTTCGCAAATCTCGCAGTCAAACCTAATCTAATCCCGATTGGTGTGGATCTAATAAAGAAAGGGAACAATGATATCTTATTCTATGACATGAGCGTTTTAGAAAAGGGTTGGAATTGAACGAGGAAGCTGGGATTATAGTGATAAGTAGAAATTAGGTGGTGGGGCCCAGAGGAAGGAGAGACAAGATGTCGGGTGATGATTAAGGGTGTCCCCACGAGTGCGTGCTAGCTGTCCCACGTGTTCCCTCGCATTGGCCTGAGGCCTTCCACACACTCCAATAATGGATCTCGGTTATTAAATCATATCACTCTTTACACTAATGCCACTACCCGACAAAACAACCCTCCTTCGCCTTTCCAACCTTCCTCATCCTATGCATCCCAATCCTCTGCTGTTTTTGCTCTTTGCTCCTCCCCCGGGACCCCCACCCCTGCCCGTACGAGGCTCATTCTCCATGTGATACGCACGTGAACTAGGCCCCCATCTCCCTGTTTCAGCTTTGAATCATTTTGTTATGTATATGCGAGTATGACCCCAAAATCAAAACTCCTACCCCATAAATTTTAAATTCTCATCAAACTGTTCGTCCTTTAAAAATACATGAGAATTCCTCTTGACTGAAAAAAAAAACTTATATAATATCTTTTCCTTGTGTTAGTTTTGTACCAAATTACTATAATTTGATTTTGAAAAGCAAGGCTAAAAAACGGTTGATTTAATAAATGATCAGTTTTTTATTAAAACGAAAAACACTGGCCCTTACTCATTAGTACTTTTCCTTTTATGAACTTTCTGGTTTTCTCAACTCAGATGCCATGAGGCAGCCAATAATTGGAATATTTGGTTAAACGACAGGGAAAAGATGGGCCCGCTGCTTGCTGCTTGGGACCGTACGGCCTTTTATTAGCATGTGATTCGCACGTGAACTCAGGAGCCGGTGTTCATTCTTCAATCTTGATTCATCGCTGTGAATGATATGATTTATAATATTATATAGGGGGACAGAAGTTAAATGACCATGTTGCCCTTATTTTGTGTCGCTCCTGTCGTTCAATGATTGGTAGTGGGTGGCATACGTGCTGCGATTTCAGTGTGCACCTGTCAGGCCCACCCAGATTGATTAGACTTCGCACCTGACTTAGTCATGTCTTCATTATAGGAATCTCCTTTTGATATTTTCTGTCCCACCAATCGTAGTATGTCTATCACTGACTTCACTCACACCCTTGCTGAATTATTGCCTCCCCCTATATATGTGCTTTACATCAAAATAAACACAATTTCTTTATATCAAGATATGAGTTAATTGATCTAATTAGGCCAACCCAAACCCCAATAGGAAGAGTCAACCAAGAATTTCCCATGTTCAGCGTATAGAAATCTACCAATCTAGTCGGCATCATCAACAACTACATATTAACGTCAAATTACAATGTTTTCACTATTATGATTTAATTATTGACTAGTTATGTTAATTCCTTTTTCCAACTTGATAACTCGTTGAAAATGAATAGCTAGATCACTCTAGAGCCATTATATCACATCACTCTTCTTTTTCAAACCTAACAGGTCACAAAGACTGGAGGTTAAAGATGGGGGTCCCCTTTTCTTTCCTCTTGCTAACTAAAACATGATGGTGCTTGCTTAATTCGTAATTCTCCTCTCTTTTTTTCTTTCTCAAAACAGCACGTTTTCTATCCAACCTCTCTCATTTTTTATGCCATATACAGTACTATATATACACTTGAAGCACAGCAGAAAAATAAAACTGGGACCACAAAATAACGTGACATTGTTAGTATATAAACAATATACATAATATGCATGAATTTATATAGAAAAAAGTTGAGATTTATTAATCAGGTGTAATTTTCATATCTTAAAGTAGATTTTATCATTTGTGTGATAGTAAGTGGCGGAGCTAGAGAGGCTAAAGAGCAAAAAAGCTATTCAATTTTAATTGGGAAGGTTAAAGAGCAGAAAAAACAACAAAAAGACTACATAATTTTGTGAACTGCACACTATAATATAAAATTTTAAAAAAACTTGGAGGGGTTATAGCTCCCACACCCTACTACTATCCTTCGCCGATGGTGATAGTATAACAAAATGAAAGGTTTTATTTTATTTTTTTACATAGAGATAGAGATGAAAAAATATTTAATATTCTTAAAAATATGATATATATTTTTTTAATTTATGTCACATAATAATTTTTAATAAAATATATTATGTAATAGAAATATAACAAAAAAATATCATAGTTTCAAAAATACAAAAGATATACTCAGGGAAGGGGAGGATTTGCATTGTTGCAACTTGTAAAGGTGTTGGACCTCGAGCGGTGGCCAACCCACGTGGATCCGACTTGGTGCACCATTCTCTATAATGCCGACGGACAGCAAAGCACACGTGTAGAATGTCTATCCCACGTGCACTTTCGGTCAAAGTTAATTTTGTTTTTTTGGTGGATCCGGTCCAAGGTCAAACTCCCACCTTCCTCCCTCCTTCTTAACCGGCGTAGTCGGTCACCTCCCCCCGCACCGAGATCCCCTAGCCGTCAGATGCACGAATAAACAATTAAGGGCTGTTGGGTTCCAGGATTTGCCACCCGTGCATCTGAAACCACCCTTCCCCTAGAGCCTCAAACAGTGGTAAGGCCAAGTTGGCTTATATTCGTTTACGTGGGTCCCACAGTATCTGGCCACGTGACATGGTGAGCTGGTAACCATGTGATTAGCGGTTAAATGAATGGTTTACTTGGATCGGTTTATATCGTTAATCGATGATTCAGTTCCTGTTGGTTTGCACGTGCGTTGGACGTACGAACTTTGGTTGGCTTAATTAAATATAAACGTGGTGCTCCAACGGACATAAATGCCCATGCTTAAGAAATCTCGTAAATCACACCTAAGCTTCGAATAAAGGGTATAACAGCAAATAGGAAGATATTGTCTAGATTTGAGAATAATATTGGTTGGAAGCATGATTCGATTGGCAAAGCTTTTAATACAGTTCGGAAAGGTAGATAGAATGTATCATAAATCATATTGCAATGTTTATAAATCTCAACTTGTAAATATTGTCACTACAAATATTAGTATTTGATAAAAATAAAATAGATTTCCCACAAAAATTTAAAACATAAGTTGGTTTGAAAATTATTACAGGAATATTTTTAAAATTATTAAGACGTATATATGAAATAACTTAAAAGCTTATTTGTAATATTAAAATATATAATTTTTTAAATTTTGGATATAATGTTTATCAAAACACTTATTTATTAGTGTGTAGGACAATTTGTGAAAATCATCAATACTTGTACATGAGAGCTAAATAGATTTTTTTTTTTACAAAACCGGCCCAATGATTTAAGATTCTTGAAATGATGAAAGTTTTGTGTGTAATTATAAGAGAGGATGGAACAATGATTAATATAAGATATAATAATATGTTGGATTTTGTTTTCAATTAGGATTTAGGAAATGATGTGGTTATGAGAGAGAGCAGAGCAGGAGAGGCCCATATTGGATTAAAGAATGCAAAGGGTGGCAGCCCCCCTTGGCCTTTGCATGGGTGGCCCCTGGCCCCTACCATTCCTTTCAAGCTTTTGATTGGTGCATATTATAACGTGGTCTACTTGCATTATTATATCAAAATATTCACTGCCAATTAATTTCAACCACTTTTCAAGTCTTGAATCGAACTCTTTTGCCTTTGCTTTTTTATATGCCCTTTTTGCTACACCAACTTAAGATTTCCGATGTTCTTCTTAATATATGTCATAAGTTACTTAACCAAAGATAATATTGAAGTCAAAGTAAAATTTATTATTGAAAAATTACGAGGTTTTAAATATTAAAAAATGTTATAAAACCAATGCATCTATTATACAAATAAAATATTAATTTTTAATATATGCCATGTTACATTTAAACATCTGTATAATTATATAAATAATAATATACAGTAATTGTAATAACTAAAAATCCCACAAGATAGTTTACATTCATTTGTAAAAATTATTCAGGAGGATTGGGTGTGGAATATATATATATATGATAAAGGGGCATTGGTTATTTAAGTATGAAGGAAGAATATGGGAAGGATCCATACAATTTCCTCCAAGAGGGAATCTAGGGAGACGAAGTATGATGAGAAGGTGTTTGGCAACGGATAGAGGAATGAAGCCCAAAAGATAATGTTTTCAATTAAGAAAAATGGATCCAATAGCACTTGCAGAAGCCCAATAGCATATGGAGTTCTTGTAGTTGGTCTATATTTCCCAGGTCAATCTTCTTTAACCCACGAGGATGGTAAGAAGAAGAAGAATAAACTTGGATACGTATATCCAGACTCCAGTAAATGCCAAAATACGCTTAGGAGTAGTTTTAGTTTATGCAACAAGAGACTGATTTTTATGAACTTAATTTATTACTTTTCTTTTATATTAAACTATATCAAATCACCTGTCTTCATTTTGGGACATTCTTTTGGACTAATATTACTATACACACAAAATCAATTAACTCTTCAAATATGAGTGATCCCATCACTATTGCTCCTACATTGTCTTTCTTTCTTCTATTGCCTTTCTTTCTCCTAAACCATTATTCTCTCCATTATATTCAAATTCAAATATTATAAAAAATCTAATACCATCTTTGTTTAATATTTTTATAATAGCTATCCTTTACTCTAGTAATCCCTTATATCAAACTCCATTGTAATCCTTGTATAAACAGATGCTCAACAATACAAAGGGCTCAAGTGTGTTAAGTTTTAGGTTAAAATACATATAACCCTTGTAACTCTTATTCTTTATTAAATAATTTTTTTTATGATTAAGTATTTAAAATTTTATCGTGACAAATAGCTCATTTTATTCACTAAGAAGTAATATATATAATTGAATTGGAATTGTTAAAGCTTAATTCAACAATTGTATTTAATTTTATGAGTTTGTGTTATTCATAAACATAGTGTGATAAAAAAATATTTGAGTAATTTGCAAAAAAATATTTAAATTTAGATATTCGTACTGTCATTTATATCAAAATAAAGTAAAAGTCATTACAAAAGAATTCAAAATATTACCTTAATATCATTATATTTCACCTTTGTAACAAAGAAAAGAAAAATTAATGGAAAGCATAGGTGATAGAACTGAAGCCAGCCCCTGCTGAAACAAAAGGCGTTCAAATTTTGACACCTTAGGGAACGGGGAATTGGAGATGTCAACGTCACACGACAAAAGATTCCAAAAGTTAATTGGGCCATTCACGACTTCACTAGTGCAATCTCAAAGACCAGGGTCCAGGACCATGATAACTTCACCAGAATTTTAAAAAATTTGCAAACTTTCTTTATTTTAAGCCTAACTTTGGCAGCTACATCATTTAATTAGTTAGCAAATGCAAATTGTGGGACTCCAGTTAAAAACAAGTCAATACAGAACTTTCTATCCATGATCTCTTGGTGCGGAATCAAAATGTCTATATTAAAATCATTCCAGTAATTGATTATTAGCTGTCTGTTCACAAACTACTGCAAGGCGACTCAGCTGACGGCAATATAACATAATGTGCACCTAAAAATGTATGATAACATGATTTTTTCTGTTCTCAAAAACAGGTTCAGAACCGAAGCTCTTCCACCGTGTAAGAGGACCGGAAACGATTGCTGCAACAGACTCAAAATCTGGCCAAGTTCTTCTTCACATGGTAAAATCACATGCATCTTCCCTGTTAGACTTCAGTGCTGTTCCCTCTGTCGCGCTTTCTTTACAAAAGCCCAGAGTCATATTTAAACAGGAATCCTTTGTTAGAGATGAACATATCACTAACAAAAAATGAAACTACAAAAGGGTAGATGACCATTGATTCGATCAAGTACATTCACATCATTACCTTGTCGGAGCCATGGCAAATCCACTAGCTCAAAGTTCAACTGATGCCCTCAGTCAGCAATGGAAACCCATGCTGTATCCCCACAAGAACCAGTGAAAAAACAAAACCACTAGCCAATTTGCATATGGCACGAAAACATGCAAGACAAAGTTTCCTTAACCTTGATGCTTCTGATCTGTTGCCAAATGAAGCAAATAGCCAATGGCAATTAAATACCTACCAAAATCACGATCAGGTACCGTTTTACATTACCAGTATGTGTGGATGTGATATGTGTTAAAAACAAACTTTCAATATATATTATACTCTGTTTCAACAGGAGCTACTCATGCGTCTAGGGACTCAGGCGATGTTAATCGTTGTTCATTCTTTCCCAGAGTGAGTTCCGTG
>JASKGM010011516.1:0-36782 GCA_034509205.1 Ceratonia siliqua
TTTCCTCCCATTCTTGTGGAGTTGCGGAAGCTTCGGCTACTGCAAGTTGTGACAGTTGTTGTTGAAGAGCATGCGCCATTAGTTCATCATTTTCTACATTGTTAAATTCAGTTTCATAATTCTCTTCATTAAAATAATGACCATGATAACAATCTGCATTATCTTGAGTAATAGCACCGCAATATCCACAAGTCGAATATGGGCCTGCATCAAAAAGCTGCAGGCCCCATTGCACAACATCAGGATCTTGCTCATAGGAAATCATCACCACAATAGATAACTTCCTAGCTCAAAAAACATTTGCTCCAAATGACCATATTCAACTCCACGAGAATCCTGGTTCTTAGAACTCGGCCAATGTTATAACACTTATCTAAAGAGAGAAATTAGCTTCATACAGTCATTTAAACAGCCTGCGCTCCTGTGGAACAATCACCAAATAGAATTATTTCACATCTCAAAGACTAGAGAATGTCTTAAATTGTGCTAGAAACATCCAATTGGTATGTCAAGAATAAGAAACCTGAAAGAAAATGTCATTTTTAATGTGTTAAGGAAAAAAATGAAATTATCATTAACCTTCTAGAAATCCTTGTTTCCACCTTCAGAAACTGTCAAGCTCAATTTTAGCAAGAATAGGAGAAGTTTCTACAAGAACTACTCTCTCCTTGTTAACACAAGGAAAAATGATGATTTCTTTCACCAAGCTAATGGAAAAATAGTGAATAGTTTTTTGCTTAGTGGAAGAAAGCTGAGCTAAGAATTTGATAAAACCATTATAATATTTTGACACTAATGGTAAGTGCTCCGAGTAGAAATTAAATAAAGCTTAGGTTTAACTGTTTAAGACATAACATATTAAGATACAATATAAATTACTAGCATAAATGCGCAAGGAGTTCCTTGAAATGAGTACAAATGCAGGAGTAGGAAAGAGGAGCAGTGGTTTTAGCAAGCATTTCCTCAGATTTAAAGGAGAAAAGAGATGCCGTGAGTGGTTAGAGATATTCTTAAAACGTCTGATTCATCACCTGATTGCTTCCTTTCCCGAATTCACTGACTCAGTGGCCACGCAGTTCTTCAATCTGAACAAACCTGAAGCAGAAAACAATGAATTCTCAAACTGAACAGATGGTGTTCCAGATTATGCGACGCAATGCAAGTAAGATAAAGAAAAGAGGAACAGAGGTGCAGTATTTTTTTACAATTTTGGATGAAATCGAAGAACACGAAGATCATGTTAAATCCGTTCGAAGACGAAAAGGATCGAAGCAAAGCAACCAAAAAGCTCCGAGCTGGAAAAATGAACGTTGGTTGAATTTTAAAAATAAGAAAGGAGTATGATATTTGTATAATGTGTGTATATAAATATAATATGGAAAACGGAGGGAGTCGAGAAAAGCAGGTGAGACGCCACGGAATGAGAAGGTGAGGGAAGAGGGAACACAAGACGGGTGCTCTCAAAGGGAGGGCTTCAGAAAAGGCCAAAATGGTAAAGTGACAAACATCACGAGCTTATGTTCAGTGTTTCAGAGGCGAATCTTTGAAGGCTAGAGATTGTGACTAATTATGTGAGACAGGGTTCTGTTTTTATATGAACCTTTAGGATTAATTATTTTTTTGTCCCTCCACCTTGTGACAGTTATGGATTTAGATTCTCTAACGTAGGAATCATTTTTAATGAAGCATGGGCAGAGGTAAATACTATAGGTCAGATAGGGTTTTATTACAAATAATTCATATTCAAAAGTTAAAATAAAATTATAATTTTGATTTTTTAAATTTTATTCTAAAGATTAAAATTAAAATTTTAATGAAATTAAGAAATCATATTATTTAAAATAAAATTATAAGTTTAATAAAAATACAATTAAGCCACACATTTATTACTATCAAAAGTGGTACACAATTAATAAAGGAAGATTTAAATAATACAATGATTTAATTATTTTTTCTACGTTCTTTTATCATTCACGGTGTCTAAAACTGGAGGTATTTGAGTGGGATTAGTGATTGCAGAGACGGATGAAGTGTCTGTTTCAGCTGTCCTTGCATCGGCAATATTTTGCATTACAGCATTTGCCTGCAGAAGAATCCATACAGCAGAAACTGTTGCCCCCTCCACCACTGTCTGATTCCTTGCGTTCCAAATCAGCCACAGAATACATGTTATGTCCTCTGTTAAATAATTGAGTTCAGCATTTGTATATGGCTGACAAGATTCTAGGAGGACACCTATCCAATCCTTCCCATGAGGAGGGTAACTTTGTTCTGTTCTAAGTGATAACCAAGATCCAAACTAGTTATGGATGTCTCTTCATTAGGGTGAGCCAGTTTTTAATCTCTCAAAATTCTCAACTTCTAAATTCTTTTAAATTGGGATTTGAATTTTATCATGTTCTTAGAGAAGATGATAATGTTATATTTAGAGAGATAAATATAATATGTATATACATATAAATAATTAATTTAAATAAAATTCATTAATTAAGTAATGAGACTTAAATAATATATCTATTTTTTTCTCGACTTAATAATATCTTTTTTTTAAGAACATTAGAAGATCATGAGTTTGGGATACTTTGAGTCATTATTATTAATTTAATTGCTATTTTATTCTTATTATATATTAAAAGAAATAATATATAATGATAATTTTAAAAAAATTACTAACTCTGTTAATGACATTTGCAAACATTCAAATAAGAGTAATGTTATTTTTATATATATTATTTTATTATTATTAATTAATTATTTTTATTATTATTTTATAATATATTAATAATTGAGAAAGAAAATACGAGAGAGGTGTGAAAAAATACCTGTTATCTCCAAATAATAGGGTGATTTCTTTTTCCCTTTTTATTCCATTCCGCCCCATAATATCCATTTAGAAATGATATTTTAACACATTGGTATCAACAACCCTATTTTTTAATGAATAAAGGCACATAATGGTCCATTTTGTCCTTTTCTCTCATACCATCAATTACAATGTAAACAAAAACAGTATTAAAAAAATGAAGAATGGGATGGGTGTGGAGTGAGTGACAACTTTGATATCCATTCCACTCTCTCCTCCAAACTCCCAAACAAACCTAAAGGAAAATCCATCTTACTTGTGGGCTTCTAATCCTTTTGTACTGGAAAACTGGGCTTTTAAATTATTTTGGGCCCATATTACAGCTCGTCCCTCTAATTTGGGCTGCAATAGCCTCCTAATGATTTTGGACTCTACTTTTGTCCAAAAAAAAGACAGACTCTACAAGCCGAGGCAAAGCACAAGTGTCTAGAATCATCCCATTGAACACATCACGATTGATGGCTAATAAACAATGTCTTGAGTTTGTTGACCCAAGGTTTATATAAAAACATATTTTTAGATTTTGATGATGTTCATTTGTTTTAGTTAAAAGAAATTAAATTAAATTTTTATTTGAAAATATTATTTATTTAGTGAAAGTATCTTATCATCTTTATGATTGATGTGATTTTGTTTGATCTAATAAGTAATCAAGTACAAAAGTCTTTTTTGAACTATAAGTTTAACAGGTAATTGATAAAGCAATATAAAAAAACAAATTACAGGTTAACTCTTATCAAAAAATAAAGTACATTTTTAGAATATATCAAGTGCAAAAAAGACAAACTAAGTTGAAACCACCAGACATAATTTTGAAATAATTTTGCTCGTTTAACCAAAGTTCACTTAAAGACAAACCAATAGCTAAATCAAAATCATATCACAAAGTGAACGTTGGACTCTTTTTTGCACATATTCAAAAGCTCTCTAACGTATATCTTTTTCAAGAATATAAGAAATCTATCCTTCAAGGCATAGTAGCACAAGAAGACAACACTTAATCTAAGAAATAATTACTCATTTCTCTTACTCTTCTTCTTGAACTATCTTTAACCTATCTAATATTCTTTTAAGAGAGTTATTATGTGAAAACTTTTGTGAGTATATATTATTTATTGTGAGAAGTTTATTAAATATTTGTAAGAAAAATCTAGTGTATTGGGTTTGTGAAAGTTATGATTGCTTTTCTTGAAAAGAATGTTTGTAAAGGCTGTGTTTACCTTTCCGTTATGAGAAGTTTTGTTAGATTCTTGAGTAGAAAAACTCAATATTTGTTAGGTTAAACTGAGATATTGTAAAAGGCCTTGTAACTTGTTTTTGTACTTTGTTGATTACCCATTTTAGTGAAAACTCTCAAGTTTTGTATTCGCGGAGTGAATTTAGAATCTTGTTTATAAGTTCGAACTACTATAAATGGTGATGTTGTTTTTCTCTTTTGCCTTGATCTCTAAAGATTTTTTGACTACCTAATCGTTTATATATTATGTCTTTTTCGTTTGCAATATGTAATTTTTAAATCTCAGTTGAACTAAGCTTTTGGCTAAATTTATGAACAGAGTTGTTTCATATTTTCAAAAAAAATTATTGTCTTGAAAAATTTAAATTTGTAATTCCTAATTCAACCCCTCCTTAGGTATTTCATGTATATTTTCTATCACAATGTTTTTCTTTTTATTCGTATTATTCATTCTCACCTAATACAATTTTTGAAAATTTTACACGTTGTACTCTCGGTTACTCAACTCCTCATTTCTTTCGACACTTTAAGCCTATAAATAATTACAACGTCTTCTTAAAGTCAGAAACAATGAGAGAGAAATAAGAAAAATGGAAGCCATTCTTTAGAAGGCAGCAAAGGGAGCATATGTGTTCTACCAAACATTAATCACATTGCTTAGTTGCTGAACAAAAATCGGATACTCCGGAAATATTAACGTTGTCACCAATTGCTTAAAAGACTAGCTAATGGATAGACCTTTAAGGCGGATCCGATCATCATAATAAATATTGTTGTTACAACAGACTGTTCAGACCTTGTTGTATAAGCTTGATTTGCTAATTAATGGTTACAGAAAAGAAGAAAGAAAGAAAGTTTGCCTGTGAGCCTTAGCTAGCTCTCCCAGTACCATGAAACTCTTAGCAGTTAGTAGAGCATGGTCCTGCAGGTACGAGTAGCTAGCAAGATATGATCATGCATGGGCATGGGCAGCAGCTTCATATATACGAAGATGTTTTTCCATTTTTCTTTTTCATTTGCTAAAAGAAGCTTTTTGCTATGTGTGGATGGCCAGGATGGGATCTGTTTATCATGGTTAAAGGCAATGAGAATCTGTTCCTGTTCCCTCTAATAAATGTTAGTAATTTTGTTTGGTTTCATTGATCTATTTTGGGTTTGAAAGAGGGGATCCTGTTGTCGCTGATGGAACTATATATGTTGGCAGAATTCAACCATAGTTGACCCATCATTTGTCACTTGTTTATTCCTATGAGTAAAAAGGCCACCTTTACAGCAAAAGAAAAGAGGGGAGGGGGAACTTTACTTAAAGAACCATGTAGTTAGAAATATAGAATAATATTGAGCCAATAGAAGGTGTAACACATAACCGCTACTACGACCCTTAAAAACCAGAATTGCAAGCAAAGCCAAAGGCCCTCTTTTTTGTATGTGGATGATGTCCCACTCCCACCAGCACCCACAACCACAACAGAGGCGGTTATTATCGGAGTGCCTGAGCCAACTGAATGGAAACTCTGAAAGCTCCCTCTCATCTTCCCGGACACTCCACAAAACCTCGTCCTGTCCTATTCACTCTCAAACGTCAACTGCAACATCAACACGCAGCCACTCTTTCTTTGCCCCCAAGCTTGTGTCGTCCTCTCACCAACACTTCGATGAAAGCCAGCAGAGCGCCCCAATTTCGTGTTGTTTTAATGTTTCTTCGAGGCGTTGGGGAGGGCTCAGGCTTGGATGCAGCGAGGTTTCTTCCATGGCCGCTCAAGTAGAATTCTCATCACTTCACTCTCCCTCTGAGATTGTAAGTCTCTTTTTCTTACATACTTCATGTGTATCAATCCCATGATTAATGCACTTGTATTCCTTCTTTTAATTAAAAATAAATAAGAATATGCCACTCCTTCTTGAAACTTTTTTTTCCTCCTTTTTTATGTTTGTTTCAGAAAAAGAAGAAACTAACTGGCCAGCAAAAAAGAGAGGAACTTGAAAGAGAGGTATTATTTCGGTTCAGACTACACATTCTGATTGCATTTTTAATTATTAATGTTGAAAGAAGCATTAACTTAGAACGATAAACGTCCATGACACAGAAGGGCACACACATATATAGAGGGTGATAAGCTCCTAAAATTAGCCCATATTCATTTGATTACGATGATCGAGTATCTAAAATAGAATCATTGGATTGTAGTCTCAGTGGGGGGTGATTTAGCAGATATGTGGACAGAGAATATTTGAATTTTTGACAAGGAAACAAAACTAGCCATGAATGAATTTCTGGGGAACCCTTGGTCTACTTATTGGGATTAATAACAATGAGCCAAAAAGTACATTTTTTTTTAAAAGAACATTATAGAGTATAGATCTTTAGGATACCATATTTTTCATTCTCTAGAAGGTGAGTGACTACAACTATCCAAGATCTTTTGTAGTAGTCAATTAAGATAGGAGTATAAAGTGTCACTGTCCCTTTGAAAAAACTACGCCCAAGTTTTTCCCAGTCACAAGAGTATGGTACAAACTTTGGAACTATAAGTTTGGTATATTTTTGCCAATAGAGAAGGGTAAGCAATAAATGAGAACCATACCTCTTAAGGACATTGCTTTGAATTGATAGGATATGTATATTTAACGTTTGCACCGAAGAAAATTATGTGACGACATTTTAATGTAACAACTAGGTCTCTATGCTTCAAAGGTTGTTGGATCAAGAAGAAAAGGTTCATGAGATTTTGGAAATGGTTCACAATCGACCAAATGGTGCAGCCATATCTATTCCAAATTTTCTTCCTCCTACGGTAATATATAATACTCGCTTGATGATTTTGTATTTCTTCAATATTTTATTCAAATTTATTAATCTTGCATGTTGCTTTATTAGAAGTTGCTACAGGCCCCATGTTCAAATTTATTAATAGAATTAAATTATTATATTAACTAGCATTTTCCTAATTGATACATAAGGTCACATCATACATGACTTCCATTATTACCTATCTTGCGAGGACGTTTATCATTCTTCCCAACTCTAAAGCAAGTTGGAATCATCTGATAGTCTTGCAATATTTGAATCGCTGTTAGCTAATGGAGTGCTCCATGATAATTGAATTCCCTGTTTTCTTTTGTTCTGAAAGGCGTGGGGAAGAAAAGAAAGGGATAAAATTTATACTATGCGAGCATAAATCCATTCTCAGGCTGTAAGAAACTTGCTGGCATTAATTAACCCTGTGATTTGTGCAGATGAAAGAACTATTAGGAGAACTAGTCGTAGTTGAAGGCGAGATAGAGCGACTTGAAGGCCAAATAAGCCAACTTCAAGCTGGTTTGAAGCATGAACAGGAAGTCACCAAGGAATCTAAATCAAAAACATGGAATCAAGGGAATCTGAGCAATTATAACAGTCATTTGTCGACTGCAACAATTCCAATTCCTAGTCCTCTTCACAGAAGTGTCCATGAAAGGATGGCATTTGAGACAAAGGCATTGCATTTCATAAGCAAAGCTATAAAGGGGGATTATAAACTTAATGACTTCAGTCTGAATGAGAAAACAGGATTTTGGAAAAATTTTGTTGAACAGAAAGAAAGTAATTTCCATGAAGATGTGAAATTTCAAGATAGACTTCCAAGAAAAAGTGGGATACTAAAGCCTGCTTCCTCACCTTTGCGAGACCCTCGCCATCCATCACCTAAGGTAGGCCATGGGCATAAAGGTGTCCTTTTCCTTTGCTTTATCACAATAAAGATTGCTTTTGGCAACATGGGCACGGTACTATCACGCAAGTGAAGTGAAAAAAAAAAACCTTGATATTATTGTGAACTGTGTAAGTTTACTAATTTCCAAATTCCAATCACTTTTCTGTTTTCAGCCTCGAGAACGTAATCCAGAGATGTACTTAGATCTCCCAACGAAGTCTCTGTTGGATCCTCTTCTGTCAGAAGAGACCGACCTAAAGTGGCAACCCAACAAGCTGTCTGAGAGCATCATGAAGTGTTTGAATTTCATATATGTGAGACTTCTGAGAACATCAAGGGCAATGGAATTGGAGAAACCAGGGCCTGTTTCCAGATCTATCCACTCTTCTTTGAGCTCAAGAAGCTTCAGGGTCGATCCTGGCTTAAACCCAAAGTCAAGCCTCATGTTGCAGAGGGAATCAAGGCAGCAAGACCCATACGGTATCTTCAATACAGAAGAGTCCATTCCAAGAGATATTGGTCCTTACAAGAACCTGGTTATATTCACCTCCAGCTCTATGGATCCAAAGTTCATCTCAAGTCCTTCCTCTATTCCATTACTAAGAAAGTTAAGGTATGCATAATGACGCATACATTTCATTCAGAACTATTAAGTTCTACTCGATAAATCTAATTGCATTACAAGGAAATTCATATTCACTTTCTCATTTGTTTCTTGTGGAGTACAGGGTACTGATGAGCAATCTTCAAACAGCTGATTTGAGAAGCCTCACTTATCCACAGAAATTAGCGTTCTGGCTCAACATGTACAATGCTTGTATCATGCATGTAAAGTAAACTTGACTCCGTCCTTCTGTTATGTGCTTCTCATTGAGAGTAGTTTAGTTTGATTTCTGTATGATCTTTGCATTAACATCAGATCAGCAGCTGTTCAAGAATATGATTTAACCAATTCCTGTTTGGCTTCTCCTCTGGTAAATGAGAAATCTAGAAAATGAACTATAATTAACTTGCTTAAGTTTTTATTCCAGGGTTTTATCCAATACGGAGTGCCATCCACCCCAGAAAAGTTACTTGCACTGATGAACAAGGTACACTGAAGAATCTTGATTGATATAGATGTTACTTGTCCTGTTTTCAGAAATTTAAATTCTGCCCTGCCTGGTAACAGCTGCCAAAGTTAAAAAGCAGCAAAAAAAATTATCAGATTATTGAAATCTTAAAGACTAATTGAAGTGTTTCTATGCAGGCAACCCTCAATGTAGGAGGTAACATATTAAATGCTCAAACAATAGAGCATTTCATTTTAAGGAAAAGAGCTGCTTCTAATATGAAAGAGGTAAATAGGATAGTCTCCTTTTATATAGCAGAAATAAGATGATTGGCTGCTGCTAATTTTGTTATCATGGTACATTTGTCTCCATAACCATGTGTCATGGCTAGGTACATCGAAAGGATGAGTGGGAGGAGAAAGAGTCAGTTGTCCGTGGACTGTATGGACTTGAATCTATGGATCCCAACGTCTCATTTGCTCTGTGTTGTGGAACTCGTTCTTCTCCCGCTGTATGTCCTTCTGCTCAAGAACCTGTATCTTCTCCTAACAAAAATTATAAGAGAGGTCTTTCTTTTAGCAAATAATGAAGCTACATATGCAGGTAAGGATATACACTGCGGACGGAGTTACAGGTGAGTTGGAGAAATCAAAACTAGACTATCTGCAGGCTTCCATTATGGTGAGTAGCACCAAAAAGATTGCATTCCCAGAGCTGCTGCTTAGGAACATGCTTGATTTTGCGATGGACACGGACTCATTGGTGGAGTGGGTGTGCAACCAGTTACCTACGTCAGGGACCCTAAGGAAATCAATGGTGGATTGCTTCCGAGGCCATACCACCGTCAAGGCCTCCACTATTGTTGAAAAGATACCCTATGACTATGAATTCCAGTATTTGTTGTCAATATAAAGATCTTTTCCTCTTTTATTGAGTGTAAAAAGCAATAGAAAAAACTAGAACAGTACTCATGATCCCTTGGGTCCAATTTCTTTGCGGTGGATTTGGACAGCCGTCACGTAGTCATCCTAATCCTCAGGAAGAAAAAACCTAACAAAAATCAGATGCTTCTTTAGCATATTAAGCCTTCACTTAATCCTTCGGCTGCGGAGGATAACAATGTGTCTGTCGGCAAATTGTTTGCTAATTCAGGTCAAACAAGCAAAGATACAAAACAGGCATCACTTCAGCATTTTCACTTTGTCAATTGGAACTGGCAGATAGCGATTCCATCCATCCAATTATTAAGACATTCTATAATCTACTCATATTACTCAACATAAGTGGCTCTAATCTAATAGAACATTGTATAAATTACAAAATTTCGGCAACATTGACTTTCAAATCAGTTGCCTGGGTTAATGTCAACGATATCCTTATCCGTCCAGGAAGTTGACTTTTTCTGTTTTTATCATTTGAGAAGATTCTAACTTCCAAAGTCAAAGGCGCCTCATCTCAGCTGATAGAACCAGGTCCAGAAAATACCATCTTAGCCTATGTATTTGTTAAACCAAGTTCATGCATGAGCTTTGAAATTTGATGATATTGAAACAAATTATTTAATTTTCTACCATTTTTATATGGGCAAATCTAACCTGTATACTCAGGAGTGATTTTTAAAATTTAAAATTTTAATTTTAATAAATAAGTTAAAAAATTAAAAAAACTTAAAAAAATAAAAAAAAAACTTAAAAATTTTTATAACATAATAATTCAAAAAAATTTAAAAACAAAAAAATTTGACTAAAATTTTTAAAATATTTTTAACTTATTTCTTAAAATAAAAAAATTAAAAAAAAACATTAAAATTAAAAAAATAATTCTTACTCTGAAAATATTCCTACTCCTAGAGTGAGGGAGTATTTACCTTTTTATTATTCGCATTGATGCTACGCCTGTAAATTAATCACAAAAAATAATCATATAATTGCCAATATAAAATTTGTCAATCAATTTTACAAAAATACTCAGATTACAGATCCCACATTTTACGTCACAATCAGACCAGCAAATCTATTTTATGCAAAGAGCAATCATAAATTAAAAGAGGAAAAGAAATCCAAACATCCAAGTTAATAAAAATAGAAGCCGCCATTAAGACTTCATCGAGGAGCCAATGACACTGAAAAATCAGAAGGCATGTTCATATTGTCGGACCAAATCCTCGATTCCAGATACAGCTTCGAGATCTTTCCGGCGACGCGTATCATATTGGGCCTCTTTTCTGGATCCACGTCGACGCACTCTAATGCTACACGTGTCATCCTCTCTGCCACCTCAATCGGGAACGAGTCCTTCATCCTTCGATCCAACCACTTCCTTAGCCTACCCTCTATGCTTCCACCACCTCCGATGGCATTCCTCGCCGTCTCGATCACCGAGGTTCTCATAAAATCGCCCGTCTTTTTATCGAACCTGTATTTCAGTGGCTCCTCTCCTGATAACAGTTCCAACATCACCACCCCAAAAGCATACACATCGGATTTTTGGGTCGCCACGCCGGTGGATTGAAATTCCGGCGACATGTACCCTCTCACACCCTCAAATTGAATATTCGAGCTACCCGATCGTTTCAATTCCTTTGATCTCATAGACGAGGGGGAAGAGAGTGTTTTCTCGACCATCTCTCCCGCCGGTGTGCTTTCTTTTTCTTCGTCGATTCCACCGCACAGCTGGGCCGTGCCGAAATGACAAATCTTTGCGTTGAACGAAGCTTCTGTGATGACGATTCCACTGCTCTTGATGTGATTATGCACGAAGCTTATGTTTAAACCCGTTTTGTTGTGAATATAGTCGAGCCCATGAGCGAGATCTGTAGCAACCTGCATTCTCGACATCCAGTTGGATAAAACAGTGAAGTGGGGGTTCTTTGGATTTCTCAAACAATCAGAGAGGTTGGCTCCATTCACAAATTCGTACACGAGGTAGATGTGGTCGCCGGAGATTGAAGCTCCGAGTAGCTTGATTACGCTAATGTGGTGGCTACGGCAAACTACGGAGAGCCGTTGTCTGAGCTGGGTCGTGTGGATTTGACGTCGGAATTTGCGCTGGAAAACAATGACATCCCTGCCGCGGAGTGTACAACGCCAAGAGGGGGTGGAGGAGGAGGAAGAAGAGGAGCGCTTGGCAAGGAAATTGTTAGTGGCGGAGCAAATTTCTGAGAAATCGTAGACGTGGGGGCTTTCAGGTAGGCTGTCTCGAAGACTAGCAAGAGAGTTTTGGCTTGAAATGGAGGTATCGGAGGAGAGCCTGTAACCTGTGGAGCCGGTGTAGGAAGTGGAGCGGTAGGAGAAGGAAGAGGTGGTGGCGGAGGAAATTGTTGGTGTTGGGGTTCGGGCAGTGGGTTGAGACTGAGAGCGTGGGGTGCGAGTGCGAGAGGTTCGAGAACTTGGGCTAGGATTGGCAGCGTTGATGGCCATTTGGTTCTACACATTTAGGGAACAAGAAAGAAGACGATAAACGAGGGATTATATTAATTGGGTTGGCAACTGAGAGAAAGGGTAATATGCGGTGGTGAAGTTGCAAAATGGTCAATGAGGTGTGGGCATTGAGCTTCTTTAATTGTTAAGGGGAGCAAGTTGAAGCAGCCTATGCCTATGGGGGGAGGAGGTAGTTGTTACTAATTTTTAATGCAGAGTAAACTAATATATAGAGGGTTTCTGTAATGAATTATAGTTAGCTAGTTTACCTTACCCCGGTTATTCTCTGTTCATTTGTATATAATTCTGAAGTAAAGTTCATTGGTATTAACAAATGATCCTCGTGCACTCATGCTTCCTAGGGTGTGACCTATCGTTTACTATTTTGTTTTCAACTTTGTACAACTGACCTTACGGTTGATTATAGGGCTTCAAATACCCAAAGGGGGGGGGGGGGGGGTTATGCAGTCGTGCTATGTGTTGCCTGAGTTGAATTTATTGGGTATTAGTAGTTAGTTAAGGAAAGAAAAGATTCGGGTATTTGGTTGGATTTGGACAGCAAAGCTAAGGCCAGAGAAATGGTGAGCATTATTGGTTACCAAAAAGAAATATTAGATTTAGGTGCATTGTCCAAGATGGGGTGTACATCTCTGACTCTGACATCATTCTATGCAGACATCGTATACCATTAGGTTAGTCTCCAACTCTTTTGAGTTCGCATGAGCCCACAACATTGTTTTAATTCATTTTAAATGTAAAGATTGCAACTAAACAACTTTATAACATTTACCGACAAGATGAAAAAACTTTGGATTATAGCTGGTATCTATACCTTGACTTTTCTGCATGAACTTCTTCGATTCTTTTACTTTTCTTGATTGTTGGCATGGATAAGTTTTTTTGTTTTGAATGGGATGAAATATGACATAAGCAGGGTACCGGTGTTAAGTAAAAAGCCATGATGATGCTCGGAACTCAGAAGTCAGAACAGAAGGTGAGGTGGATAATATCTTTATTTTTTTTTCTGACATTAGGTGGATGATATCCATTATCCACACAATTAATTGTGCTCCAGAAATGAGTGATGGGCCTTATGGTCCAAAGGGATTGTGTCCAAAACATATAATGGGCTTGTGCTGCGTAACGCGTTAATTTCTCCACACACACAAATGGGAATCACAGAAGTCCTCTCTTTGAAGGAAAACAGGTGCCTGATTGTATTTTATTTATCAGGGCAATCTTTATCTTTGACAAAACACTAGCACATATGACTATGTTATGGGCAGCCAAATTACAGTTGTTTTGACTGCCCAACAATTGCAATCTTCCAAATTAACAAGGCGACAGTATCTACAACTGCTTTAAATTAATAGACTTGAGGTTGTTGTTGATTGATTGAGTCCATACTGTTTAAACTGTTAGCAACTAATTCCAGGCTATCAGCAAGTTTAGCAGCAAAAGCTTCAGCTATTATTTACAGGGTGCGTGTAACAGTCTAATGTGAGATCAATTAATCAACCCAGGCAGCCAGCCTTCAGCTTCAGCATACAACTTTAATTAAGGACCAACATTCCAACACAATGACAACGTCAACTTTCAGTTTGGAAATTCTCCTGAATAATTTTCTTTTTCCTTACTTGAGTTAAAACATTCATACTTCTCAATTCCTCTTCTTGTTACCGCGCCAATTACGCCATTTATTATTACCACTTGCAAGACCTTCAAGTAAATTCGTCAAGTCAAAACGTATGTTCATTCTAACCACAAGAATTTTCAAAACTGGAGGCTGCCCATTACTTACTCCAAGGAACTTCTGTGTATTCTATATAACTACATACCACTAACTCGCTTCTTTCCACAAAGCAATCACAAATTATGCTTCGCATGGCAACTTCTCTGTTCCTGGTTTCCTTATGCTCTTTCACTATAATAACACTCACACAAGCTACCGACTGCCAGTCCAATGGCCCTAACTCCCCCCCATTTAATCCCTCCGGAACGCAAGCCATTCTCACTGTAAACGACTTCGGCCCAGGAGGCGACGGAGGGGGCCCTTCTGAATGTGACGAGAGTTATCACCCCGACCCTGAGCGAGTGGTGGCGCTATCCACTGGATGGTATCAAGGCGGCTCACGATGCGGGAATATGATAAGAATTACGGCGACCAACGGGAAGAGTGCGGTGGCGAAGGTGGTGGACGAGTGTGACTCTGAGCATGGGTGTGACAGCGAGCACGCGGATCAGGCACCGTGCCGCACCAACATTGTGGATGCATCCAAATCTGTATGGGAGGACTTGGAGCTGGACACCGATGTTGGCGAGGAGCAGGTTACTTGGACCATGGCCTAAAATTTCACTACTACGTACCGTCTACCTAGTACCTACTCATAAACAAGGACAACCAGTTTATCTTGGTTGGCTTTGTTACTTCTCTATGATTGCTATATTATTTAAGTTTGTGATTCGGTATTTTAAATACCAAATTATAGATAGATATTAAGGAATTAAAAATTTGTTTATGATAATTAAAATTTTATCAAACATATATAATTAAATGTGAGATTTCTATGACTGGTATAACTTAAAATGATGTGTTGACGAGGTTGATAAATTAATAAAATATATAAATATGAGAGAAAGGAGAATAAGCATAAAATGGGATTTGGCCATATATAGACGTCGGGTGTAATAGGCAAATGTGAAAGCAACCTTGCCTTCTCCAGAAAGACTTAATGGTGATGACTTTTATCTTTGAAAATTTGGTCTCGTTTCATTATTTCTTGCCATCCTTGTCTGGGTCAGTTTACCTTGCTAAAAGGAGGTTAATAAATAAGGATAACCAAAGATATTGGTTTTGGGTGTCTATTAGCAGGTTTGGTAGGCCCTTTAACTATTAGTGAGTTTTCAGTCAAAAAAATATACTATACAAAATTAGAGTTATTTTTTGTCTAACTTATTTAGAGTTAAGTTAGTCCTAATTGACATTCATAGTTTCTTTTTAATTAACATTGTTCTATTATTTCAATAAATTAAGATTTTGCACTAAGTGACAAGGCCAGTAAAACAATTATTTTAGATACAAACCAATTGCACAAGCCTATGTTCATTTGAATCATTTTAACGCATGGAAATTAATCTTATTATTAATTAATAATTATAGAATGATAAACAAGAAAAAAATGGTAGACAAGTGGAAGAGATGCATCAGATTGGGATCTCAATGTCTTCCCAAGGTTGATTAATCACTTCAAACTTCAAAGGACTATTCTCTTTGCAAAATTTCATCTTCTTAATTTCATTCTCCTTTTTATGTTATTATTAATTTCTTATAAACTGATATTTTCTCGTTGCTTTTACCAATTCTGCCATTATTGCTGGTGGTGTTTATTTTGAGCATTTTTATCAAGAAATAATATAATGAAAAACTTATCTTTTTCTTTCTTTTTTGGATGAGGTGAATCCTCAAGACAAGGGCAACTTAACAATGCGTACTGCTCTTGCAACTTGCACGCCAATCACTGAACTCGTTTATCACTGAGCTTTGGGAAGTCAATATAAATACATGGTATTGCTAGCTAAGCTCCGTCCCAAGTCACAAGCAATTCCATGTTATACTAGTCAATTGACATGGCGAAAATGGTGTTCCTGACTTCCTTTTGTCTCTTAATAACGGCAATCCCTACGCTTGCACAAGCTGCAACCTGCCAGTCATCCGGCGCTCTGAATTGTAATGACAAATCCTACCCTCCTGTTTCCTCCTCCACACAAGCCATTCTCACTCTCAATGACTTCAGGCGAGGTGGGGACGGAGGAGGTCCGTCTAAGTCCGACGGCAAATACCATTCCAACTCCAAGCCAGTGGTGGCGCTGTCCACGTACCGGATGGTATAACAACGGCTCACGCTGCCTCAAAATGATAACCATCACTGCTAAGAACGGGAAGAGTGTGAAGGCCACGGTGGTGGACGAGTGTGACTCTGTGAATGGGTGTGACAAAGAACACGCCGGCCAACCACCCTGCCGGAAAAACATTGTGGATGGGTCCAAAGCTGTGTGGGATGCGCTGGGGCTGAACACCGTTGTGGGTGAAGCTCATGTTACTTGGTCCATGGCCTAAATATATAGGAAGCGCCACCATAAATAATTAAGCCTACTGCAATAAGGACAAGCTTTTAATGGAGTTTGCATTGTTTTTCTGATTCCCTCTGTATCTTATCTAGTATGAATGGGCGTTCTAATTCAAGTGCTATGCCGCTAGCTAGCTAGGAAAGATTAGTCGTACTCAATGAGTTTTCTTCTACATCCATCTACTATGAAATATGAATTAATATGCAAACATAGCAAGATGCAACTCAATATTTTCGATGATCGCAACTCAACGCCTTTTCAACCAATTTTTTTAAGTTTGTTACATGAATACATGAAATTGATAGATTTCTATATTTATATATGTTCTATTCAATCTAAAACACCTTTTTAGATTAAAGATAAGATTCTGTAATTTATTTTCAGTCTCCATTGATTTTAAGAATATCCAACACAAGTCACTATAATAGATTGCATAGGAGACTTGGCCCTTTTAATATTGGTATGTGGATTGAGAATTATTCACCCATCAGGTATAGTCACCCCATTAGTTTTATATTGTTCCTATTGGGCTAAGGCTAACAAAGTGAAATCTACCTAATTGATCACTTACAAGTTACCACCAAGTACCTAGTTCATATTATTGAGCCATTTTATTAAATTAAAAAAACTCCAATTAATTAAGTTCAATAATTTTCGAAGAAATTAGAATAAAAGAATGTTGATTGATACAAAAATTCACACACTTTTTATTAATAAAGTTGAACTTAAATACATGAAAAATTAGCTAAAAATCCTAAGAACGTGGATCATGAAATTTAAAATTTGCAACAAATATTCAATAAGAAAAGTAGAACAACTAATGCAGCAACATGCTGTTATATTTCCTAAAACATAGGTGATAAGTTGTAGAGTGATTCTTCAGCAGTTGAACCTTGATACCTGCAACAACCTTTGACTTATTGAAATAAATTTAAACTAGCTTAACACTTTTACTTTGTTAAGCACAGATTCACTTTCTTATCTGCAGCATCTAAGGCATGTTTCGAACATTCCTTCTTGTCTTTGATGCTGCAAAGCCCAATTTTTCTCTTAACATAGCAAACTTGGTATTAGGCAAAGCATTTGTAAAAATATAAGTAGCTTGTTCCTTAGTTTTGCAATAAACTAAGGAAACATCACCATCTTTCTGGATCTCTCTTAAAAAATAAAACTTGATCTTAAAATGTTTTGTCTTGCCATGAAATACTAGATTTGAAGAGATTGAAATGGCTGCTTGGTTATCAACAAAAAATCTGAGTTAGTTTTGATTGCACAAGATTTAGACCCATGAGAATTTTTCTCAGCCATATTGCATGAGTTGTTGCTATAGTTGTAGCAATAAACTCAACTTCAACAATACTTTGAGCAATGATCTCTTGCTTTTTGAAGCACCAATTAACCACACCTGAACCAAGACTGAAGCAGTAGTCAGTTGTACTCTTCATGTCATCCATTGAACCAGCCCAACTACTGTCAGGAAAACCCATTAATTGAAAATTCTAATAGTTCACATACTTAACACCATAGTCAACAGTTCCTTTGATGTATCTAACAACTCGTTTTGCTGCCTACATGTGTATCTCACTTGCACAATGCATAAATCTAGATAAAAGACTCATAGCCTGTACCATATCGGGTATAGAGGCAGAAAGATACATGAGACATCCAATTAAGCTTCTGAAATGATTCTCATTTACCTTAGCAGCACCATCATTCTAGAAGAATTTAACTCTGGTCTGCATAGGTGATTCAGTAGGCTTATAGCCTTCCATATGGAATTTTTTCAAAATTTCTTTAGCATACTTACACTGATTAATAAAAATTTCATTGTTCTTTTGCCTTACTTTTAACCCGAGAAAGAAAGACATTAATCCCAGGTCAATCATTTCGAATTTTTTCAGCATCTTAGCCTTGAAAGCATTAATGAATTCCTGATTACTTCCTGTGATTAGAAGATAATCAATCTAAACTGAAATAATAATTAAATCAGTACCTTTGTTTTTCATGTAAAGGGTTGCTTCACTTAGACTTTTAACAAAGTCTAAGCTCAGCAAATGATCATTTAAATGGCTGTACCAGGCCCTTGGAGCCTGCTTGATGACATACACTGCCTTATTTAGTAAAAGCACTTTATCTTTTTATCCCTTCTTAACAGACGCTTCAGGTTGATCAATATATATTTCCTCTTTTAGATAACTATTCAAAAATGCAGACTTCACATCAAGTTGAAACACTTTCCAATCCGTTTATGCTGCAATTGCTATTAATAGTCGAATAATATCTAGCCTTGCCACAAAGGCAAATGTTTCAAAAGAATTCACACCAAAGACTTGTGCATAACCTTTCACAACAAGCGTTACTTTATGTTTGTTTATTGAACCATCAACATTTAACTTTGTCCTGAAAATTTATTTTACCCCAATAACATCTATGTTTTGAGGTCTTTTAGCAAGCTCCCAAGTCTTATTTTTTTTAATCATCTGAATATCTTCTTTCATAGCTGTAATTCGTTTTTGCTCTTGCGTTGCTTCTTCAACACTTACAGGTTCTTGAACTGCAACATTACAGCTTGCATAGATGTCAGAAAGCAATTTTATACCCTTGATTGGCTGCTTATCAACATCTTCTTCATTTGGTATTAATTTAACAAATTGATTTGCATCTTTTTCTTTCCAATTCCACTGCTCATTTTCCATAAAAACATCTCTACTTATAATATTTTTTTTAGCTTAAGGCTGAAATATTCTATAGGCTTTGGAAGAGCTATTGTAGCCTATAAAGATTCCTGGCTCATATTTTCTATCTAACTTATCTCTTTTAATTTGTGGAATATGAGAAAAACATAAGCAACTAAATACTTTTAAATTATACAAAGAAGGTTTATGACTAAACCATGCCTCATAAGGTGTTTGGTTGTTAAGATCTATAGTAGGAAGCGTGTTTTGCAGAAAAACAACAGTGTTTACAGTTTCTGCCTAGAAAATTTTTGGAATATCCTTTTCATGTAACAAGCAACGAGCCATCTCCATGATGGTTCTATTTTTCCTCTCTATAACTCCATTTTGTTATAGAGTATAGGGAGCTGTGAGTTAATGCTCAATTCTAGATTTTTCACAGAACTTGTTGAACTGGTTAGATGTGTATTCCTTCCATTGTTAGACCTTAGCACCATACTCTTGCAGCCACTCTGATTTTCTACCCAAGTTTTAAATCTCCAAAATACAGCAGCTACCTCATATTTGAACCTAAGAAAGTATATCCAACACATTCTGGTTAGATCATCAATAATCGTAACATAACACTTGCTTCTTTTGAGTGATGATATTTTGTAAGGTCCTCAAAGGTCAGTATGTACTAACTGAAGCTTGTTTGAAGCCCTCTAAGCTTTTTGGGCAGCCTTGTTTGCTTGCCAAACTGACAAGCTTTGCAACTTTAGATGGTTTCCTCCAATGGATCTAAGTCATGCACCAGCTCATGTTTCTGTATTAAAATTACTGCATAATGATGATAGTACTATAATCTTTTGTGTTAAAGGTAAGTGTTTTTCAATGAAACTTGATATGCAGCCTACTATTTCTCTATTAGATCAAGTGAAAAGCTTTTTTGCTTCATTTTCACATAAAATAATTCCAGCCCCTCTGCATCTTTGATCACGCATGTTTTGTTCTCAAAGTGCACTTTAAAACATTTCTCGAGTAACTATCCAACACTTCGCAAATTTTGATCAATCTCTGGAACATATAGCACATCAGTAATTAACTTAACTCTAGAAAAGATTTCAATTGCTACATAACCTTTACCTTTTACTAGTATATACACACCATTCCCAACTCTGACTTTGGAAAGTAATGTTCTGTCAAGCTCTTTAAATTGCTCAACTTTGTTGGTCATTTGATTTGTGCAACTAGTGTCCACTAACCAAGTTTCACTTTGGCTACTGCTTACATAGCAAGAAGCCACAAACAATTGCTCATCCTCCTCTTGATTCACTGCTTGAACTTCATTCACTTGTTGGGTTCCTTTGTTTCTACAAATTCTGTCCATATAACCCATCTAGTTGCACTTATTGCATTTTACATAAGGTTTGCTCCAGCACTTGAAATGAGGATGATTGGTTCTACCACAATACTGAGAAGGCACATTTGGTTTGTTATAACAATGAGGATGATTAGTCTTACCACAATACTAACAAGGAGTATGATTGGCTATTTTTTCATTATTTACTGCATTTCTGCCCACATTACTACTGCTTGCTTCCATAGTTCCATTGTTATCAACCCTTGACTTACCCTTATTTTTCTTCCAGTTTTTCTTTTTACCTTTGTTAGAATCATGAGTTTACAGCTTGGCTTGCATGACTCTTTCCAACATGACTTTTTCTTTAATTTGTTTTCTTTGCTCATGAGCTTCCAAAGCATTGAGAAGTTCTGCCAATATAATTCCTGTAAGATCTTTGATTTCCTCCAACGCAGATATCTTTGCTTTAAATTTTTCTGGTAAGGTCACTATAAGCTTTTCAACTACTCTGCTATCAAACATATCTTCACCAAAAAGCCAGAGCTTGTTGACAACCTCCAACAACCTGTCTACATACTCCTTAACAGTCTTCGAGTCTTTCATTCTCCTTAACTCAAACTCCCTCTTAAGATTCAAGACACGCAAGTTTCTTATTCTTGCATTGCCTTGAAATTCAGCTTTGAGATACTCCTAAATTTGAAAAGCTATTTGTAAGTTCATGATTCTAACAAACAGATTTTCAAAAACTGTTGAGAATAAACAATATTTAGCTTAAAATTTTTTTTTCCAGTTTGATCTTGATAATACTTAATCTGCTACATCATAGAATTGTTTGGTAATGGTGAAATTACAAGCTCTTCTGACATTGCATTTTAAAGATCCCAAGCCTGTAAATAAGTAATCATTTAATTTTCACTATTAAAAATTGGAGGTGGAATATGTGAGAAGTTCTTTGATGTCATTTGGATTCACTCGAATAATATGAATTGGAAAGAAATGTGTTTATTTTGAAACACTAACACAAGTCCCTCAAGAATTCTGCTGTGATACCATTTGTTAATTGATACAAAAATTCACACACTTTTTATTAATAAAATTGAACTTAAATACATGAAAAACTAACTAAAGATTATGAGAATGTGAATCATGAAATTTAAAAATTGTAACAAATATTCAATTAGAAAGGTAAAACAATTGATGCAGCAACATGCTACTATACTTTCTAAAACATATGTGATAAGTTGCAGAGTGATTTTTCAGCAGTTGAACCTTGATATCCACAACAAGCTTTGACTTATTTAAATAAATTTAAATTAGCTTGACACTTATACTTTGTTCAGCACATATTCACTTTCTTACATGTGACATCTAAGGCATATTAATGGAATCATATGAATGGCCAAATAAGAATAAATTAAGAGAACAAATAAATAAATAAATAAAACGCCAATTTATTCAATATATGCCTAAATGACTGTATTCCTACATTTATGTGGAATTATGGCTCATAATAAGTTTTTAATCTTTATTTTATCAAATATTTTTTGAGTACAAAGTATAAGTAGCTTGAATATTTAATATTCTAACATCGTTGGGCTGGAATAAGTTGGGGCTTTGTCGTCTAGATTTGAAAATCCAAAAAACGGGTATACAACAGATCTAGAAAGAAACTCGTGACGATGATTTGGATGGTGATTTCTAGAAGGTAAAAGAATGTAAACCAAATTTGGACTATTGAAAGCGTACCCCAACACAAAAAAAAAAAAAGATAGTCAGTTTTACTTGTAAACATTTATAAGGGTCATTTTGTACCTCTCTCATTTGGTGGTTTGAGAAGATTCATTTCCAAACAGTTCAAAATCATTAATTTGATGTGTTTAAGGGCCTGTTCAGATGTTCTTTAAAAAGAATGACTTTTATAGAATGTGAAGTTGATTATGAAAAAAGAATGTATTTTAGTAGAATGAAAAGTTGTTTTGCGTTAGGATGCAGTAAATGAGAATGACTTTTGAATCAGAAAATGTGTTCGGTTACCAAACTGTAAAATGACTTTTGATTGATAAAATTACTAAAAAGGATATAGACAAGGAATTTAAAATTAATAATTTTTAATGGATAAAAATTACATATTTAATTTGAAAATAATAAAATGAATATATACATGATTAAAAATAATTTTTAAAAAAATAATAATTATGTAAAAATAATCATAATAAAAAATAACTTAATGAAAGAAATAATATAACTATATTAAAAAATATTTGATTAAATTTTAATTTTATAATTATGATAAAATTTAATTATGATATTATAATAAAAAAGATGTAATTATGATTAAAAGAGAGACAAAATAGTCGAAAAAAAATAAATTTACTTCTCTTAGAAAGAAAAATTACAAAATAAAAATTTTACTTTAATCATAATTTTTTATTTTATTTTTTATAAAAAAAATAAATACAAACAACTTAAAAAATTACAAAAATTACTCTCCTTTCAAGGAAAAACGAACGCCCCCTAAGTCAGTTTCTATATCTCCTATTGGGCCAGTTAGATAACTTGCACAAGCAAGGCTCTCTTCAAGCCCAAAGTGAAACTAAGCAGGACGTGAGTTTGTCGGGTAAATTAGGTTCATTTTTGGGAAGTATCTATCTCCATGAATGGCACTCTAATTAGTGTGATTAAAATTTATATTCCACGATAAAGTACCTTTAGCATAGTTTCTACTTTTAAATAAGCATATAGAGAGATGTGTAATAAAGTACCTTTTCACTTTACTATTTATTTTTATATATTACGTACTCATAAACTTCGTTTTGTTTGGATGTATACTAAAAAGACGAATATAATCAGACTTGTACTTTCAGTAAGTAAAGTGAAGCAATACGGAATATTTTGATGATGGGTAACTTCTTTTTAGTTTGGGTAATATTGTTAAACCCTAGCTTGATCGTCTTCCTCTAAAGGCAAAGGCAGTAAGAAAGTAACAAGTCTAGTATATAACGGAAAGTGGGGTGATTTGATATTTGTTTATTTATTAAGGCATAAACCGTGTTTGTAAAAAGGTTCATGATTGATCCACATATACCCCCTTTGTATAGCTTCTTATGGCCGAATTCAAAACATAACATGTTCCATCCCCCACCCCACCCCACCCCACCCCACCTCCTCTTGGATCATCAATCATCCTATCTACCTTTTGCATGATATTTCATTTCATTTATACTCTTACTTGAATCAAGCTACACCTCCGCTTTCCTCAACCATACAGTTAAACGTCTATTTCTGTTCACCGTTGATGATTAGTTTTAACAACTTATTATTATATGGCTATGAGATAAAGCAAAAGCAAAGAACCATATACGTGCTATTTGATTTGGAATGGGGAGGTTACCCAAAATGCATAAAAGGACAGGGGCCTGCTTACGGATGAACAGGGAAAAAGTACGAGTGATTTAAAGAGATGAAGGGACATGTTTTGACGTGGAGGGCAATAGAGGGGGAGTGGCAGTGGCGTGAATATAGGGAAACCTAAGTGCCAAAAAGGGTAAGATAAAAGTGAAAGAAATGAAAGGTTGACAGTGACAAAGGGCTAGCTCTCTCACCCACACAGACAGACACAGCCGGGGCCTGCACGCAGGCTGCAACTGCTATGGACATTTATAGTACTGGGACTGGGAAGGCAAATGTGCATAGCCTGGGAGGGATCTATTAGCAGCCCATATTAGGGTTTCTGTAGTGACGTGATTGCCTGACCTCACTCCATTTAAACCCCTATGGCTCCCTTCCACTTTAGTAGCGATTGTTCCTTTTGTTGTCTTTTCTTTTACGCCTCCTAATATCTCTCTCCATAATTCTAACTTTATACACTCACCCTATCTTAAACTTCATTTCCAGCAAGAGTGGCAAATTCAGGTATCATCAATATAGGTAGGTTTATTAAATAGAGGGCCCCGTCACCCATGGTTGTTTGAGAGTATAGGGCCTGGACGGTGTATCTGTATCTCACTGAAACTGATACGAGTATAGGTGTTGTTTTTTGTCTTGTTTCAAGTTTCCTAGCTCATTCAATTCTTCATTTAATTCTTGCATGTGTATCACTATCACATTCATTACCTTGTCCTGCTATTTTCCTTTTTTAATTAATTATATTCATATAAATTTAATATGGGAGGAGAGGAATGACGTATGGTGAGAAGAGGAGAGAGCAGAGGTTAATTTCTCGAATGTCGGAGCGAAGCAGGCGATGCAGATCTTTTGGTTAATGGCAGTGGTAATGTCTCCATTTACCGATAAATTAAAAAAGCTGGCCACACTCAATTTCTAGTATTCTTCTCTCTGATATCACTTCACTCCCACTTAATCTCCACCCTTGGATTCCATTCTTCCTAGTTTCGATGAACCTTTTGTCACCTCACCACACCAGTCTCCACCTCACCTCATTTTCTGATTAATTTTCCCTTAATATTCATTTTCTTAATTAAACAAATAATAATCACAATTTACCCACTCACCCACGTGCTTCAACATATGCTAAATGCTAATGCTGTCACCCTGCCCTCTCATTTCAACTTTTATATATAATTTTTTTAAATTAAATAAATTACTGATCTAAATGTATATTAATGTCATTAAAAGGAGTATGAGTATGAGATTCTGTTCGGACTTCTATCTTTCACTAAAATCGAATGAGTCTGCCTCTGGCGTCCCTATTTAGTGGAGAAGGGAACATTCACAGCAGATCTTATTCTCTATTTCTTTCACCAAAATGGATGGTCGACATATTTCTCGTGATGGACACATAGCGGTGGGATCGGATCCCACCCTCATTTGATAATTCCTAATCATCATCCCTCCCTCACTTTAATTTTTACTCTCTCCTCTTCTTTTATTATTTATTTTACAAATTAATTACTTAAAATAATTATTAAATCCTTAACAAATAACAATAAATTTCCCTACAAAATATATAGCTACATAATTATTTCTAAATTGAGTCCTACAAAACTTCTCAATCCTCATAACTTTTACAATAATCATTTTAGTAATGTTGTATATATAAAAAAAAAATTGAAGTCTGAAAAAAAATGTTATCACCTATACACATTTTTTAAATAGAAAGAACAGAGGAGAAAACTATGTTTTAAAAATTGGAGTGATTATTAAATCCACAAAATATTCTCTCTTCACTAATTTGATTATAGTTAATTCACATTAAAATTGGTAAAAAATATTTTATATTATATTTCTATATAACTAATGATTTAATATAAAAATTAAATAATACATATAAGTCTATATAAAATATTATTTAATTATATAAAATAAATTTAAAATGATAAACAATATATATTTTATTTATTTATATTAAAAATAATTAAAAAATATTATTTAAACTCAATTATTTAAAAAAGTAATGTTTAAATGACATTTTTTTAATAAAAAAATAAAAAATTATTAACCAATTAAATTCACTTATTTGTAGTCAATTTAATCGATTTATTAATTTTTGTTTCAACTAAATTGATTAACTAGTTTCTGAATGGACTTTCAATGAGATTTTTTATACACTGCTTAAGAGTGGAAAAGTTTTCAAATAAATTTAGCTCTTATTAGTATCTCATATCATATAATTTAAAAATTATAAATTAGTCATATTTTATATTTTGACATTCAAATATTAAATATAGAATTAAAAATGTGATGTAATTCTTAATAAACAAGAAGATTAATGTTAAAATGTCGTTTAGTTTCGGAGGGAAAAACGAGGAAGGGGAGCAGCACACAAAATGGCATTGTCGTCTATGAACTTTGGGGACGATGACTGTGACTCATCGTACATATTACTAGGAGTGAATTTAATAGCACCACCTCCCCATGGCACTCCCGTAATTAACGATCATAACCAAGGGTGTTTCTCATAATTCACACATGACACATGCATGGAAGAGAGGTAAAAAATAAATAAAAAAACCAGATGGCCAAGGGAACAAAGGCAGGGTTGAAGACAAGGGACCATATATAGACATACAGGGAGCGTCACATTCCTCAGCTGCTTAACAATTTTTAACGGCGACTTTACGTTAATTTTGCTAAAGCGCGCTTTACACGTTAAAGCTAACGGCCGATTATCGCTTTTGCAATCATTGTTTATGTGCCCTTCCCTCTCGCTCTTCCCTCCTCACCGTTGCCTCCCTATTCCCTAACCTCACCGGAACGTCCGCTCCCAAGCCTATCTCATCGGAATTTTAACCGCTTTGTCTTCAACTTGCGATCCGGCCGCTGCTAATTCTTTTCCAAGGTAATAATGAACTGTACCTGTCAACTGTAATCAAACCTCACTTTTTGTTTCCTTGCTTTTCTGGGTGGACGAACACCATATCTGCACAAACGCTCTGCCCTCTAACCACTTTCTTGCTTCTGATATTTGGTTTTTTGCGTTTCATGCCTCTGTCTAGTTTTCCGCCATTTACTGGTAAATTAACGTTGTTATCTCTTTTTTTCTTTTTCTTTTTCCATAGAATTTCGAATTTTATCCAGAGATAGCTTAAGCTAATCTATAGCTTAAAGGACACAGTTACGGATTTAGTAGGCTGTGAGTCGTTAGTGAGAATCAGCAAGTAGATCGATTTAAGGGAGATCAAAAGTAGGGTTTTAATATGTAGTGTATGGGAGTGTGAGGCGTTCGGAGTGGTGGTTTTCGACTTTACGTAGGTAGAGAGAGGTCTAACTTGTTTTTGTTTTCGGTTTGGTTAGTGCTAATTGGGTCGTTCATGTAGAAGGTTACCGACAGAAAATTGGGATTGCACTGTTTGATGGAAAAGTATATGGAGCTGTGTATGACAGAAATATGGATAACTTTCGGTTGGGTAGGGAAGGGCTCCCTAGCTTTCTTTGTTTTTGTTATGAAGGAATAAACTTTGTGAGAAAGGGAACAAGCACGAGTAGCTCAATTTGAGCCTGCGCAAGGAACGAAGGTAAACCAACTCTCTCCTCCAAGTAACGAAACTCGTTGGTGGATATTTGTTTTCATTCTCATTTTGCTTTTTTTGTCACCTATTTATGTTATTTTCTTCAACTATTAGCGCATCCTCACTTTAATAACCGTTGGTCTCGAGCGTTCATGACGGTGGTTCGCTTCCTTCTCATCTCTCTCTCTCTCTCTCTCTTCCTGCTCGTCTCTTAATAACAAATCTTGGGTCGAAACTATTTCTAAACTTGAGTTGTTTACGTAGTTGTGATGCTGGTTGTCATTACCCCGCTTGATTCTTTAAACAGCTAAGTGTATGTTGAATATGTTGCAGGCGAGCAATCAGCACTAAGAGCCCGGTTTTCAAATCTAATTTCTATCCAGAATCTGAGAAAAGTGAAGATTGTGACGGTTCACTTGAGAAAGGCCTTCACTGGTCGAGGGTTTTGTGTAGATTTACAGACTTGCTGGTTGGAATGAGCAGTCTAAGGCCTGAATCGCATGTAGCACAACAGATTCGGCGTGAGAAGTTGAGAATCCAGAATAGTTCCCAGCAGCATTTAGAAGAGTTCCCTAACAATCTTGAACAACTATCAATACACCCAGGGTTAAACTCGGATCTTCTTCAAGTTAGGAATGTTAGAAATGCCAATATGCTTTATGAATCAGCTTTTTATTCATCAGAAATGGTCAATTTTTCAGCCTCAAATCCTAATACTGCTCATAGGAACACAATGGAGTGTCAGGGACTTGGTGTAGCTGAACCCAGTACTAGAAGACTAATGATGCCTCAGTATGTTTCATTTCCCCATTCATGTGACCCAGCATCGTCTAGCATTCATTCTACCCAAAAAGAACAATGTGAATCACGTAATTTGGGTTTTGATTGGATGGTAAATTGCGGAACTAGTTCTCTGGTTAATGAAAGCAATCATAACTCTAATTTTGCTGCGGAACTTAATAATAATGTGTCTGCTTATCAGCACTTCGTGAAGCCTAGTTATAACGAACTCAGGGATATACAGTCTTCTCTGAGCAATACCTCCGGTGAAATAACCAGTCGAGAAATCCAAAGGCAATTAGGGGAAATGCATCATCCTTCTTCTCCGCCTCTACTATATCACAATACTTTGCAGGATATTGTCAAGTCAGCTTCTATAAGTCCACAGGGATCGGAGATGGCTTTACAGATGCAACAAACTGGCCATAGCATTTGGATGGGGAATGGTAATGAAAGTTTATTACGTCCGAGCTATGATAATCCATCAAATCAGTTGCATTTTGGAAATGCTAATTTGTGGACAAATCGAACATCTGATAATTTCCTTCGTTGGAATAGCCCACTGGGTTTCACAGCAAAAAAGAGCGACGAAGAGTCGGGGCCTCTTTTGAGTGATTCCAGTCCTCAGGGATTATCTTTATCACTTTCATCAAATGCACAATACAAGCTTTCTGGTTTTCATTTTGGCGAGGGGTGTGGAT
Organism: Ceratonia siliqua; assembly: GCA_034509205.1. Lineage (NCBI taxonomy): Eukaryota > Viridiplantae > Streptophyta > Magnoliopsida > Fabales > Fabaceae > Ceratonia > Ceratonia siliqua. The sequence continues at coordinate 28,858 of JASKGM010011516.1, forward strand.
CGGATGAACATCAATCACGCAGTGGCGTTTCAATTGATCCTCAATATTCAAAATCTACGAAATCTATAATGAAGCCCTCCACGGTTACTAGAGATTGTGGCAAATCACTACAAGACCTGGTTGGAATACCTTCAAACACTGGTTTTCGAAATGTGGGCCCCCTTGGCCCGTTCACTGGATATGCTGCCATTTTAAAGTGTTCGAGATTTTTGAAGCCTGCCCAACAGTTGTTGGATCAGATCTGCTGTCTGTCTGGTCCAAACATCATGAAAGCATGTGGTGTTTTTGAGAGGCTCACTGGAGAAGTCAGTGCTTCTACCTCTGCTGAAGCTGTTAATGCGACTGAAAGTGGGGTTAGTGCAAAAGATAGTAATGCAGGTGCTTCGTCTTCTATTTTTTATAGTCCAAGGGAAAATAGCGGTGATGGTGGAGCCAGGAGAAGCTTTTGTTTTTCTTCTCAGCCGGCGTATCAGCAAAAGAAGGCGAAGCTCCTGTACATGCAAGAGGAGGTTGGTTATCACTGCCCCTTATAGCCTGTTTCATGATTTTACTTTTATGTCGTGTATGTTTTTGGCATAATGTCTGTCAGAAATTTACTGTTATTCTGTAAGAAAAAGCCAAATTTTTTTACATTGCCGTGTATAGCACGTAGATATTGGTTGTCGGTTAGTATGGACGCAATACACTAAAAGTTAGGCTGCAGAAGGGTCATGACTTCTCACTGTCAAATGAACATAGGGAAAGCGAACTAGCATCCTCACTTGCATTTGAATGAGTTCTTTTTTCAACCTAACGAACAACATTATTTAAAATTCAAACCACTGCCAGAGCATTACGAACTTTGGAGAAAGAAAGAACACAAAACATTAGTAGGCTGAGTTATAATTTAAGTTTGCAAGCAACTTCTTATGGAATATCGATCAACATTTGGGAAGAAACAATATCTGAAATTAAAGATCACTACTGATAAAAGTTTGTTCTTTTTTTGGGGATTGCCAAAAAGTGATAAGACCAAAAGATTGGTATTGGCGAGTGGGGTTGTTTTCGAAGGCTTCATTTTTCTACATGCCCATCCAAGGTAGTCCAGGTGGAAATTTTGGGAATGGAAAATAATATTATTCGTACTATGTGATGCTGTAAAGCAATTTGGTTAAGGATTGCAATCTGCCTTACGGTTGCGGCTCTCCTCCTTCAGGCTGATTGGCTCCTGAACATGAATTGTGGGGATTTAGAAGCTTGTTCCATTTCCACTATCTCGTCTATATAATATGTTAATTTCTCCCAATTATTCTTGATTTTGACTGTAAAATTATAAAATAGACTCAACTGATTGCCTGTAATTGAATTATGGATTGTGTGCAATTTATACATGCCTTTTAAGATAATTTAAGAATTAAGCACACCCATATCTGTTTACTGTTTTCACTTTGTTCTCCTAAGCCTTATTAATTAACTAATCAGTCAATTCTAGATTAACTGTATCGATAATTAGTTCATAGCATAATAACCGAAAAAAAATTGTATTTTATGTCTTTAAATAGATTGGCAGAGAAAAATTTAATCCTAAGTGTTTATATAGTACTCGCATAATGGAAAAGACAATGGAGAATTTCAAAAAATGTCTCATCATTTGAAATCATCTGGTTTGATGATAATTCTATTTTTGATACACCACTCGTTAAGAGTCTCTTTTGTTGACTCGGGTTGTGTTTCCTTTTGCACGCCTCATAGGCTACCTCCCTCTTGCCTTGAACTTTATACTTTTGCTTTCATTTGTTCATTTGTTCTTGTTGTCCTCATCCTGTATTCCTGTTCCCTTCATTGTTGATATGCCATATGCTTGAGTTTAAGTCATCTTTGAACTCAACTGCTTCTTCACTCGTGCTACTCCATATAAAGTAGCATTCCCCTCACATGAGAATTAGAAATGAGGTAAAATCTAAAAAATATGATGTATAATGTCTCTATGAATTGATTTTTATATGTATTTAATTAGTGTTTGGATTTGATGTTTTAATTAATAGATGGACCTCTACTTGAGGTGATAACTTTTAAACTCTGAACACCTTGTGACAAAATGCTGCTAGTGTGTGTTTACAAATCACAAAATGTTTTTTAGGATTTAATTCTTTTTTGAATTTCTATTACAATTATAGTTGTTACGGCTAACATGCTGATTACGTTAAGTGCGTTAAAGTAGTTTTTATGTCAGTCACATTATCTTTATTTTTGCATTTCAATATTCCTTCACATTATTGTTTTTTCTTTCTTTGAATCTCTTATTCATGTGTTATTACTTGTCGTTGTCTTGGCTTGTAATTTTTAGGAGTAAAATTTGCATCGTGTAATAGCATCAGTCTGCATAATTACAGAGACAATAAAATTAAATTTGGCTCCCCAAATTGCCAATACTTTACCATTCAACAGATCATGGTGTCTTTAGAGGGATCTCTTTAATGATATTCAGAATGAGTGGAGCACTCTTAGGCTGTAATCTCTTATGCTTTTTATTTCTTCCTTCCCTAGGAGCATGTGTGATCCTGTTTGGTGATTCTGTCTTTGTCCTCTATATATGTACTTCTCTTACAATAAAATAAATAAAATGTGCCATAGCCTGCTTACTAGATTGTTTAGAAGTCCCTCCCCTCCCCCCCTTTTTCTCCTCCTCCGGCCACCTGGTCTCTTGCACTTGCAACATACACTCCGGCGCCTATGATGCACACTTTTACGTAGGCATACACCCACACTTGCTTTCATGGACTTGCTGACATTTGATGTTTCCCGAAGACAGTTGTTAGAGGTTTTTTCTTTCTTTAAGTGAAGATTCTGAAGGAAAATGCTTGCTTTCTTGTCCTTGTACTGCATTCTACTAGATTTTGGTTAATCTCATTCAAGGGTATATAGGTCAAGTATCTAGAAGCCCTGCCTAGTGTAAGCAGGAACAGGCAAATAGCGAGTCGATTACCTTTCCACTGTACCTGCCACATTATTCCTAATCATTTGTTGTTGTTCATATTCCTACGATCTGTTTGTTTCAAACATACTTAGATTGAGTTTGATGTCTGGAATATCTAACCTGGTTGCAAACTGCATGCTTAAAGTGGCATGTTATGGTATTGTAACTTTATGTTATTTACTTGGAATGGTTATTATAATCTTAGCTTAGCAAAAACAGTATGGTTTTCATAATGATAAATAAGCATGATATGATAACATGTATTCTCTATCAACACTTTATGACCATTGCTTCTGAAAATTTTCTAATAATGAATTGTGCTATACTAGCTCTAAAATTTATAGTTTCCGAATAAACTCCTGTGCTTATTATGTATTTATTGTAGTGCATAAATGCGTTTAAAATACTGAATTTTACACTTGGGCACTGGACTATAATAGGTTACCAGAAGATACAAGCAATATCATCAACAAATGCAAATGGTTGTTTCATCTTTTGAGTCAGTAGCAGGTCTTAGTTCTTCTACTCCTTACATCTCCAGGGCTCTCAAGTCAGTATCAAGACACTTCAGGTGCCTAAGAAATGCTATCTTAGATCAGCTCAAGCATACAAGGGAAGTCTTGGGGGAGGATTTGTCAGCATCCACCTCTGGTACTAGTAGTAAACTTGACACTAATATGGTACGGCTAAGGTATATGGACCAAAGCTTTCAAAAGAACAAAAGTGGTGGGGATAAGGTGGCCTTTCCTGAGCCCCAACAGCACGTCTGGAGGTCCCAGAGAGGCTTGCCAGAACGTTCAGTGGCAATTCTTAAAGCTTGGTTATTTGAGCATTTCCTTCACCCGTATGTCCACTGTGTCTCTTTGTATGTGTGTCCCTCCCCTCTTTTCTAAAAAGAAGAGGATATTGAATTGTTGTATTTCTTTTGCTATTCAATTTCATTTCAGGTACCCCACGGACACTGATAAACACATGTTGGCTACTCAAACAGGTTTATCACGGAACCAGGTGGGGGTATACTCCTTTCAAATTCATTATTATGTCCTTGTGTCTTTTTTGATTTGGTTGATTGAATTAGTATTTAACACGATCACATGGTGGTTTCTAGTTGGGTCCATTCTGTGGGCCATCCTTCGTAAATTGAGTAATTTAATTTGGTTTTCGAAGTCTTGCTTTTGTCCTGGGAGCTTTTATAATTAAGGATGAACAGTGTAAGTTTATACTGCTAGAATAATGATATGATTGATTAATGTAGGTATCAAATTGGTTCATAAATGCTCGGGTCCGTGTGTGGAAGCCAATGGTTGAGGAAATACACATGCTTGAAACAAAAGGCTCAACTGGTGCCAATCAGAATTCTTGTCGGAAAGAGGGAGCATCTGCAGCAGAAGGTAGCAGCCAAGCTATGGTTGATCCACCTCTAAACAAGTTTGGTAAGCATGCAATCCCTGAGAAGCAATTCCAGTCTTTGGAAATGAGTTCCTTAACTGGTAATACGGAGGGAGAGGGGTTTAATGCAGAACAATGGAATCAAGAGAAGCGGTCTAAATTGGAATGTCAGGTAACACCAAGCATGGATGGGACATTAATGGGTTTTGTACCATACAGGCGTGGTGGGCTTGATGTTGGGGGACTTGGATCTGTGTCATTAACTTTGGGTCTTAGACATGGCGTTGAAGGCGTTCAACACCAGCAACAACAATTACAGCAGGAGGAGCAGCTTAGACGTCACTTGGGAGAGCATTTGATCCATGACTTTGTGGGCTGATTTTCATGCGGATAATAAAATGAAAGAGAAAACAGATCCTTCCCTGCATGTCGCCTGCCATGAAAATTGTTGAGAAGGAACTGTAAGGGAGATGGTACATTTATCTACTGAATATGGCTTGAGCCTGCTAACTTCTCACTTGAAAGTGGGTGTACGCGAGGTCACAAGATTGGAAGCTAAGCCTAAAGTGCCAAAACGCAAGAGTAACAATTGGAGAAATATGGGGTGGAATGAAGTAGTCACTCTTGGGATGAGGCAACCATTTTCTCTGTCAGTAGATTTAGTCTTTTAGATTAACTTAATGTGATCTTGGGTAGGGGGGAAAAATTTGAGGTGTAAGATTTCTATGGAAACATATCATGAGAAATTTATAATGTTCAACTGTTTCAAGATTTACATTTTGGAGTTCCGCATGCCTATGTCGGAGAGCAGCAGAAGCATAAGCAAATGGAAGAGTGGAAAATTCCGTGGACATTGGATAACAATTAGAATCGTATTGTATGATCATGTTCATGAAAAACAGCCACCGAGTTCTTTCTATATGTGGCCAAAGCCAAATTAGGAAGAGCATGCAAGAATCAATTCTGTCTAGGGCAACTGCCACAAGAATCACTTTAAATGAGATAATTATATGTATTATGGGGGGGGGGCCCATATATTCTGTTGGGGCTTCTTTGGGAAATGCTTTTGTAGTTTTCTTTTTTTAAAGTAAGTACTTCATTTTGGGGTTGTGGTAACTATTTTTAGTTAAAGATGATTTTTTTAAAAAAAAAAAAGTGAAAAAGCAGTTATTTTTAAAGGTTTATTGTTTTTGTTTTTCATTAAAAGTAATTTTAAATGGGAGAGAAAAAATGCTAGTGTAAAAAATATTTTTATACTCTTAATATATTTTCATATCTATGTATAATTTGATTTTTTTATATTTTTAATAAAAAATAATAATAAATTTTATTTTAAACTTTTTTTATAAAAATAAGAATAAGAATAAGAATTTTTAATAATATTTTATAATTTTAAATTTAATTTTTAAAATTTAAATATAATATAAAAAATATTTTTATATATTATTTTTAATCATTTTATTTGCATAAAAATATTTTTATATCTAAATATAATAAATTTATTTTTTTTAGTAAAATTATTTTTATATAACTACATTAAAATATTAAATTTTTTTAAAAAAATTAGTACATCTATTAAAACACCTATTAAAAAGTACAAGTTCATTAAAACACCTATATAATATAATAGACACCATTAAAAAAATAAGTTGTTTTGGGCCACATATGATAGAATAAGATGCCTAGTCACACCTCATTATAAGTGTTTCTTTTTCAATTGATTTTTTTGATAACTTCTAGAAATTTGTGGCAGAAATTAATGCTACTACAAAAATAGAGTTGTTCTTGTAGAGCTGCTCATACATTGATTAGAAATCAATAGAACTAATTAATAAAAAAGAAAGAGTATATTTAAGCAGAGAGAGTACAGATATCGCTGTTTGATTATGCAAAGAAGATAAATATAGCGAGGGTTGTCAAATGGGTCAGTTTGCCTCAGACCATTTTGACTCGCCTTCTAGGTGGGGCGGGTTGGGATGGCCCGCGTAGGTTGGCAGGGTTAGTGGGTTAGCCTGCCTAAAAGGTTAAAATATATTATATAAATATTTGTTTACATATAATACTGCAAGAATGATGTAGCTAAGTGGTTTTACCATGAATGCAAAAGAAGAAATTAGTTTAATTCTCACAAGGCTACATTTTCCATTTTTGTTTTCACACTCTTCCTTCCACAAAAGCCCTCCATGTGTTTCACACTTTCACTCCATATTTCCAATTCCATCCAATATCCTCCATGTGAATGTGAGGGAGGACATGAGGTTGATGTTGAGTCATGCCTGGAGACTGTAGTAGAGTAGAGGGGACAAAAAAAGAAAAACAGGCCACCCTGCCTACAACCTGCCCCGGCCTGCCAAATATGGCGGGTTGAGAAATCTTACCTCGCCATTTTAAATGGGTTGGGCCAACCAACTCAACAGGCCTAGTTCGTTTTGACAACTCTAAATATAGCATAATGATATGTACACTTATCCTCTCTTAGTTACCACGTGTGGAAGTAATGCTAGTTAGAATAGTAGGAGTTGGCTTAGTCACTTAGGTGTATTTTGTTGGTTTGGTTGTTGTAGGACCTTGTCCTCTGTTTATGTATTGGGTGAAAGCCCCTTTTGAAATTATTATGAAAGTAGACTATTATTTCCTTAACCTCCCCTCTGCTTCTCTCTCGATTTTCTCCTCTGTCACCCTTTTGAAACCCTTCCTCTAAATTTAACCATAACAATAGTATCAGAGCCAGTTTCGGCAATAAACATCCTGGAGCGAAGCAAATCAAACTTTGACCAGTTTAATGCAACCTGTAAGGTAGTATTGGCGATGTTTCAAACTCTGAAAGCTTCAACACCTGCCTTCGGCACACCTCTGTCGACGTTGTTTCTATTTCAACAACCAGCTTCCACTAGTTATAGATTTTAGACTCCCTTAGCTTTGCCACAACCCATGCAACCTATTTAAGGCTTACTTTTGTCGCCCAACTCTATATTTGTACAAGATAGAACACAAAACCCACTAAAGCCTACAACTTTTACTCTTAAAGTAGTCACACTGGAAGGAAAGAAAAAGCTCTTCAAGGAAGATGAAGGCTGAGACAACCCTGAAGTGGGTAAGGAAGTTGAAGCTCATTATACGGGACAGTCACTCGATGGGACCAGGTTCGATTCAAGCTGCAACAGAAGAACCTCTTTCAAGTTTGCGCTCGAACACTGGCAAGTAACTCAAGGATGGGATCCTAGTATAAAAAACATGAAGAAAGCTGTGGTTTCCAGTGCTTCAACAATTGCAAAGCCGTCAACATATATTACTATAACTTCTACAACTTCATCGCTGGCTTCATCACCTTTGTCAGCACCAACTGACGGATACTATCTTTAACACCTACCTTTGGTGCACCTTCGTCTATGTCGTTTCCTTCCAAGCAACAGCATACTCCGCTGTTTCAGCAACCAGCTTTTTTCGCTGCTACATCCTCTGTTTATTCCCCTATTGAGTAGAGGTGGCAAAATGGGCCCAATCCGATGGGCTGGCCCGATCTAACCCGAAAAATAATAGGGCTGGGCTAGCAAAATACCAGCCCGAAAAAAATCGGGCT
>JASKGM010011556.1:0-36750 GCA_034509205.1 Ceratonia siliqua
CGGTCATTAAAGGCCTTGATTTTTAGTCATAATCCTAGAGATATTCTAGGATTTGTTTCCTGTGTAAATATAGATAGCTGTAAAAATCAAGAAAGTAGGAAAGTAGGAGCTATCAAATATTAGCCTTTAATTTGTTTCCTTTTCTGTTGTAATTGCTCTCTTTATAAAAGAGAACCTTGTATTCATTCAAAATCATCAGACACATTTTTTCTCATAATTTCCAAGTCTTTACCTTTTATTACCTTAGTAAACCTGTAAACTAGGCCCTAGGTGACTGTTTGAGGCCATATAGGGATTTTTTCAGTCTACACATCTTGTTTTCTTCCCCATTTTTACAAAATCCTGGTGGAATTGTCAGAAACACTTCTTCTAGTTCACCATTTAAAAATGCATTTTTGATGTCAAATTGATGGAGAGGCCAGTCCAAGTTTGCCGCTAAGGAGAGAAGGATCCGTATGGTATTTAACTTTGCTACAAGAGCAAAAGTTTCCATATAATCTATCTCATAAGTCTGGACCAGTGTTTGGATTAGAAATTGGAGAAGTAGGCAAGAAGTCAAAGGTTAAGAAATGAGCTTCACTCAAATTCTCCCGCTGAAGTGAAGGTTTTTTGAAGTAGGGAGTGTTTTGAAAGAAGGTGACATCTAGGCTCACAAAGACCCTCTTTGTGGAAGGATCATAACACTTACACCCCTTTTGGGTAGGAGAGTAACCAATAAAGACACATTTAAGGGCTCGGGGATCCAATTTGTTTCTATGGTGAATATGAACAAAACCTATACATCCAAAGACTTTGAGAGATAGGGAAGATGTTAGGCGAGAAGAAGGAAAAAATTGCTGGAATTTCTGGAGAGGTGTTTCAAAAGATAGAACCCAACTAAGCATTCTATTGATGAGGTAGGTTGAGGTTAATATAAGATCCCCCCAGAAAGTCTTTGGCATATTGTTAGTAAACACTAGCCACCTCAAGGATAGGCCTATATTTGCGTTCTGCCACTCCATTTTGTTGTGGAGTGTCAACACATGAACTTCGGTGATTCATTCCATTTTTTTGAATAAAATCTGCCATAATTTTATTGAAGTATTATGTGCCATTATCGATTCTCAAAATCTGAATTTTGGTGTGGAATTGGTTTCAATCATGGAGTGAAATTTTATAAACACATATCTTGCCTCAGTTTTGGCCTCTAGCAAATAAACCCAACATGCCTGGGTATGGCCATCGATGAAGGTTATGAACCATTTTGTGTGAGACCGATTGGGAATGTGTGTAGGACCGCATAAATCACTATGTATCATAGTGAAAGGCTTTGACGGTTTGTACCCTATCTTGGGAAATGAGGTTCTTTGATGCTTAGCATACTCACAGACTTCACATTGAAAAACAATGTGCCTTTATTAGAGAATAATGCAAGGAACAAATGCATTAGGTACTGAAATGGGATGACCCATTCTAAAATGCCATAACATAATTTCACTATCCCTAGGACTAGATGCAGAATCAGAAATTGCAACTTTATTAGCACCCTTGTTAGCCTCCTCAAGGTAGAGCCAATCATCTTCCCCAATGATAGGTCTTGAAACAAACAACGAGAATCAAGGAACTTAGTTGAGCAATTAGAGTCCTTTGTAAGCAGGCTAATAGATAACAAATTGCAGGCCAATTTTGGCACATGAAGAACTGTTTCAAGGGTTAAGGAATCAGAAAGACAAATTTTCCCTTCACCTTTTCCAACAACAGGAGAGAGAGATCCATCTGCAATTGTAACTTTAAGGTTGCCAACAGAAGGAGAATAAGTAGAAAACAAATGATATGATCTAAGGCTCCAGAATCAACAATCCACAGATCTTTAGAACTCAAGGTAGTACTTAAGGCCTTTAAAAAATTACCTCTTTGAGCTAATGAAGCAGAGGGAACAATATTTGTAGAGGACTAACCAGAATTTTGAAAATTGGAAAAGAGTTTGTAAAGTTGGTCAATTTGTTTAGAATTAAAGGCACCATTTGGATTGGGAGATTTCTCAATTTGAGGCTTCTCATGCTGTTGCTCTACAGCAACTTGATAGCCTCGACCCCTGGACTATTTGGCTTCCAATCAGTATGAATTTCCCAGCAGGTTTCTTTCGTATGCCCAGTTTTGTGACAATGGTCGTACTAAGGACGCCATTTATGTTGTTTTGAACTTGAGGCAGCAGGTGTTCCTTTGGAGATCAAAGCTAAAGCTTCTGTCATAGAGGAGCCAATGAGATTGCCTTCCTTCAACATTACTTTGCGCCCACTTTCTTCTCTTCTCAGCTCTAAAGAAAACTCTCTGGTTGAAGGTAAGGGGCATTTACACAATTTTTCCTTTAACATCATCTAGATCCTTGTTTAATCCAGCAAGAAACTCAAATACCCTCTCATTCTCAAGTTTCTTTTTATGTTGGGCACTGTCACTCGTGCATGCCCACTTCTCTTCAGAGCTTAAGTCCAGTTCCTGCCATAGTGCCATCATTTCCATATAGTAATCTGTAACACCTCTTTCCCCTTGCTTTAGTTGCCATGGACGTGTCTTTATCTCGAACAGATGAGAGGAATCTTCAGCATCAGAGTAAGTCTCCTTCACAGTATCCCATACGTCCTTGGCTGATGGGAGGAAGAGATACGTCTTGCCAATAGTTTGTTTCATTGAGTTCACCAACCATGCTGTCACCATTGAATTTTCTGAGTTCCACATCTTCAAAGCAGCCACATTGGTTGAATCTGGTTTCTTTGTTTCCCCAGTGATGTATCCCAACTTGCCTTTGCCATCAATCACAAGCTTAAGAGATTGGGCCCACTCACTGTAACTTTTACCGTTTAATTTTTCCACCATGAGTGTGAGAAATGTATTGTCAGCACCCATAGTGGAGTGAGTTTCGTTGTTATTGACTAGTGCAGGTCATCAACCCACTGCTATTGGAATTGTTCTCTGTCCTGAGGTGCCAAGGTTAGAGAGAACTTGGCTCTAATACCATATAGATAGAGAGAGTAGAATTTTTTTGAAACAGAAATTGTGTTCTGTATTTTATCTATATATTTACAGGAAAAAGATCCTATATGTAACAGGGAGCTAACCCAGAAAGGAAAAAACATTTTTCAAACTAGACATAAAATCTACTTAAACATAGCCAAATATCAGGCTTGTCATCCCACAAGGTATCAACAAAACAAATACCAGAAATTCCCTAAATGATATCATGCAATAAATCCCCTAGTTGACCGGGAATTCATTAGAACAAATATTCTCCATTAATTCCACCGAATATTCCCCTATTAAATGCAGGATTTCTATATTAAGAAATGAATTTACATGAGCTCTCATGAGTAAAAGAGATAGAGCACCAAGTTGGCATGCCACCTATTCTAATGTAAACCATATTCCCAAATTACTTGGTGCCATAATGAAGAAATCTCCTGTGGAAAAAGCCAAAGCCACTTACCAACTAAAGCAATGTTTTAGACACAAGATTTCTGAGACCAAAGCTCCCTTCAATTTTTGCTCTACAACAAATTTCCCACCCTGTAAGGTAATCCCTTCTCATATCTCCAACATCAAACCAAACAAAATCTTGCATGATCCTTCCTAACCACTAAGCCACACCTAGGGGCAGTTTCGATGAGCCTGTGCTTTTGCGCAGATACTTCAAATAGAAGTGATTTTTTTAAAAAAAGCAGGTATTTGGTGTTTGGATGTAGTTACGCAGGAGTGATTTTCCTGAAAAAAAAAACAAATGTCTTGTGTTTGGATACAAAAATGTAAAAGTACTTTTAGCAAGTAAAATTATTAAAAATGATATATAAAAGTGCATTTTAGAAAATTTATGAAATTTTTTAAGGGTATATGTGTCTAAAAAATTTTCTCTCTTTTAATAGACCTGATTATTTTTTAAGCATCATTTTCCTACTTCAAAAATAAGCAGCATTTCTACTTATTTTTAAAATAATCACTTTTAAAAATAATCCTATACAAACGGCCAAAATTAGAAAAAGCACTTATTTTAAAAAAAAAACAGCTTTAGCGCTCCCAAACAAGCCACTACTAGGATCCGAAAAGTGCAAATAGAAGGGTAATAAAGGGGATGCCAGTAAAACAAGATTGCATAAGGGTAATGCAGCTGCCTAAAGAAAAGAAAGCCCCCTTCCAATTATCCAAACGCTTGGGAAAATTCTAAATCGTAGGATCATAAAACGATATAGCCTTCAAGTTTCCTCCTAAAGGAATACCCAGACAAATGAGAAGCCAATAAGTGTGAAAATCCTAATTAGGTACATACAGTCCTTCCAAACCAATTTTTGCCAAATTAATCTTAAGCCAAAGAATCAGAGAAAAAAACAAAACTTAAAGAATAAAGAGAAATGTAGATGTGAGACCAACACCCGATCTAAACCTACAAAAATACCATTTAATGAGTCCCCTATCGACAACTCTAGAAATCATCTGACTCAACACGTCGACTGCTAAAGTAATAAAAGCAGGGGCAAAGAATCCTCTTGTTTTACCACTCTATCCTCAAAATCATAACTTAGGCTCTCCGTTGACAAAAATCGAAAGCATAGATAAAGACAAGCAACCTATAACCCATTTTCTCCATTTAACACCAAAACCCTTTCTAGAAAGGACCATATCTAGGAAACTCCATCTGACTTGATCATAAGCTTCCTCAAAATCCAACTTAAAAACCAAACCTTGATTCTGTCACCATACATCCTCCACCACCTCATTCACCACAAGATTACATCCAATATCTGGCTACCTACAACAAAAGCATTATGGTTCTCTAAAATAGTCTTTGTGATCACCTCATTCAATCTAACTGAGAGAACCTTAGTAATGAAAGTAGAATTAATATTCACAAGAATCTTAACATTACGATGGAACTCATCAAACACTTATCAAACCTCCTTTAATAATGTCCCAACAGTTCTAAAAGAAGCCCACTGTAAAATCATTAGGACCTGGTGACTTTAGTCATACAACCAACAACTTTCCTAATTTCTTCCTTCTCAAAAGGTCTCTCCAACCAAGCTACCTTAGCTAGAGAGATCAGGCACCAATATAAACTGTTAGTATGTAAGGGTATAAGTGTCTTATCCTATTTGTAGTAAGGGTAACCTTGTCTATTCTTATTGTTAGTCTATTCCATATATATATTATTGTGCCAACCCTAAATGAGGAGTCTGGCTTTTCAAACTCTCTCCCGTTACTCCTTCCCTCTCTTCTGCCTCTCTTCTTCTTCTCAATGCTTACATGGTATCAGAGCTGATGACCCGAGACTGGGACCAGAACCTATACCAAGTACGAAGAAGTGGTGTACTAGGTTCACTCTCTCCGGTCGTGAAGGGGAGTGTTGGAAGTCCCACATTGCTTGGATAAGGTCATTAAGTGTTGTATATAAGTGGGAGGCATCCCTACCCTCTCAAGGCGCTTTTGTGAGGAAGAGTTAGGCCACCACAGAAATTTAACATAAACCTTTAAGAAAAAGCCTACGAGGAGAATCCTCCTTAAAGAGACCTGAGAAAATTTGAGATCTCTCTTCAGCAAGAGCATCTATATCCCTAATACAAGTGTCATCCTCAAGCTTCAATTCCTTTACCAAATTTCTCCTTCTACCTATGGCTTTATGAAACAGTTTAGTATTTGCATCCACATCTTTGGCCCACTTAATCCTAGATTTCTATTCTTAACTTATCTCCACCCCACAAAGAGAGATGGCCTAGTCCCATATTCTCAAACATGACAAGTGCAGGTCCCTACTTAATGTTGAAGACTCCAAAACAATGGGGAAGTGATCAAAGACAAGTCTTGGCAAAGTCTCATGGACTGAATCAGGAAATGAATCTTCCTAAGCACTTGGGAATAAGAATCTATCCAAATGGGATTCCCACCTGCCCTCGTAACTAACTGATCAAGTGAAATATGCATTTTCAAGAGGCAAGCCTCTAATATCGTACTCTCGATGAAAGCATCAAATTCTCTCGTACTAATGGTAACATGTCCACCTCCTAATCTCATTTGGAAATCTAACTGTATTAAAGTCACCCCTACACACCAAGCTCAAAACCCATATATAAAACTCAATTCATCCCAAAGAAAAGAACACAGCCTAAGCCTAGTCAGTCCATAAACAAAAGTAAACCACCACTGCCCCCTCCGTTTAATATCAAGCAAGAACTGGACTGAACAAACCCCATGAATAGAATCCACTTTTGTATATCTAAATAAAAGTCAGCAACTTTTAAGCAATTTGGGAAAATGAGTTCCTTCTTTATTTACATAGCCTTGTCAATAAAGTGAGGTCCATTTGAAGTGAAAATGCCACTATTGTTGAAAACTTGAAATCCTAAGATTATTTCTTCATATATGTAATCTACAAGGAAAAACATAATTACTAGATGACTAACGCTTAAAAAAAATATTTGTCACAATGTGTTGTATAATGTATATTTCAAAGAAATTTAGACTTGTAAAAGAAAAGAAAATGTTGTATGCCTAGAAAATTATCCAATGACAGATTCCTGAGTGTAATAGGGGACAAATAGACATACCAATTCGCAACCAACGGGCAGCCCAACTCCGAGCTGGATCCATAACTGAAATTATCCTGTGACAGATACAAAGGAAGACGAAAAGGACATGGAAAAATGCAAAATATAAGAGCCTTGCGCTAAATAAATGGGCTACAAAGTTCTAGTCCAACATCCATACCCATTAAAATTGGGAGTTGTGCAATCAACGACACGCTCATGATCTTCTTCCATCTTAAAGAATGGACAGTTCTCACAACCTGATTCTCTGAACTGTAGAATTAAATCCAAAACAGAGAAGGACATTGTATGTTCAGTTCAGATAAAGAATACAAAGCCAACATTTTCACTCTCAGACCAAGAATAGCCCAAAATGCAGATTGTTTCGAGCAGGAAAAGAAAAACAAATGGTTCAGCGGAAAAATAATTAGATTTAAAACAAAGAAAAAAACTATAAAACCGAGATAAAATTTGAGAATAAGAAGCAAAAGCATGATAAGAAATATAAAAGGGGATGAGCTGAGTTTGACCTGATCATAGGTTTTGACGAGGCGGCAACGAAGGCAAGCCCTCAACTCATGGCCAAAGCTCGTAGGAATTTGTGCCGTTGCACTTGCCATTTTGATTTCCTTTTCTTAGCTCAAATGTCAAATTCAAATAGTGATTTGCAGAGCAAAATGCTCACCGTTAACCAGTATTCTGTGTCTCAGTGAGAGTAGCGAAGGGCAGAGAGAGAAGAACCTCCCAAAACGCTTTGCTTTAAAAAAAAAATGTTTTTTTAAAAGTAGTATTTGAAATTTGAATTTAATGGGACAGTAATTTTATTTTAAAAATTAGATATTTTATATTTTGATGTAAAAATATTTGTAAATATATAAAATTATTAAAAATAATATATAAAAATGTCATTTTAAGAATTTATAAAATATTTTAAAAATATGTTTATCTGAAAATTTTTTAATTTCATTAAATTTATTTTTTAGAAATTATAAATCTTAGCTCTAAAAAAAATAGATAAACTTACTTTTTTTAAATTACTTTTTTTCAAAAGTTTATCCTAAATCTATTTTACAAATAATTATTTTTTTAAACAAATAATTTATGAGGAAACAAAACTCTTCCAAACAAGCAATCCTTATTTATTTTTACATATTTTTGAAACATGAATAATAATTTTAATTTTAAGAAAAACAAAATAAATTAAAGTGAGCTAATTCAATCAACCTCCTCTACCTTTATCTTTTGGCAGTGTATTCTAAACTCTATAATAGGATTTTTAATTTTAAAATTTTATTTTGTAATTATTTAATTTTTTTAAAAAAATAAATTTAAAACATTTTTAAAAAAACCAAAAAATTTTTTTATTTTTTTTGTGTTTTTCTACTTTGTTTTTGGAATTATTTTTTAATAGTTATGTTAAGAAATTATTTTCAATTTTTCTTTTACTTTTTTTATTTTTTTTATTTTTTAAATTCTTTAAACTTATTTTTTAAAAATAAAAATAAAATAATTAAAACCCCTCCAGGGAACCTTATCCTATATTACATTTATCTCCTTTCCATTTTTAAAAACTTATTCAAACCTTTTTTATATTTTTTTGATAAAAAACTTTTTTTATATTTTAAAAGCAAGTTATGTCTAAACTTAATAATTAATAGAAATAAAAAATACATGATTAAAAGAGAATAACTCATAATAAAATATTTTAAATTCTCTGAAAAAATATACAAATTAGTGATAACCCTTTTTTTATGTTATTTATTAACAAATTTTATACACACATTATTTTTAAAAATAATTAAAAGTCTAATTTATTAAAATGATTCTCTCTTTTTTATTGTTATTCCATATTACACTCAATTAAAACATGATTTTGCTGAGACTTTATATATTAAGATCTATATAGAGGACATCTTTTTTAAAGATTATTAAACTTATTAAGAGTTCAAATATAATATCATTATTCAATCAAAGATGCTATATGTCATTTTTTTATATGCTTTATCTACTAACATTCTTTGAGATGTTTTGTATATTTTGACTAAAATGCATATAACCCCCTTTAATTATAGGTCCTATGTAATTAAACCCCTTGTATTAAAAAATAGCAATATATCTCCTAAACATAAATTAATAATGATATTCATATATCATTTTTTTATACCTTTTTTACATCTAATTTTAACCATTTATATATTATAAAATAATTATGGTAATAAATAATAGATGATAGATAATAATAAAATAATAAATGTTAGAAGAGAAATAAAAGTAATGTAAGAAAAAATATATATAAGTATCATTACTCAATATAAATAATGGGGCAATTTAGAATTTCTGTTAAGACTTCTGTTAGGGATCCAACTGTGCAGAGTCTCATGAAATCATGTTCATCCAACGACCAGGATACAATCATCTTTTTTTATTTTTTTTAGCATGAATTTTGAGATTTTTTTTTTTTACTTTTTCGGGTGAAATTTAAGCTGTCGATGACCAAAATGCTTTTTACTGGATCCAAATTCCTTAAATTTGCACCTAATTTTATTTATGTCCATAATATTTAATTTTTCTAAATTATATCCACGTCTCCAAAGCTAGCATCGCTACCTTTTCTGCTAATGTCCACACATCCCTTAAGTTGTATCTACATATCACATGTGGCTCACACTGTCCAACTAGTAAAAAACATAATTGCTAAACACACCATGTCACTCACAACAGCTACTTTCCCTATATCCCAAAACTATAAAAATTTCTGAAATCACTCCCATAGTGCTCGCAAATTTTCTCCTAATCAAAGGGCTTTGTGGCTTCTATGTTCCAAAATTTTGCCAGTTAGATGGATTCAGCAGCATCAACGACAAGTAATAAGAGAAATGCTAGGTTTTTGCTACTGTGGACAAATAATTTTGATGGACATTTCTCGAACAAGTGAGAACCCAGGAAAGCACTTTTGGGGTTGTAAAAATTATAAGGTAAGATGAAATGCTAGATTTGACACCATCTGTTGCCATATATCATTAATTGTTTACACTCTTTTGTTTAATTTGTGACCGAACAAAATATTTTTGGTGTGTTATAGGATGGAGAAAGTTGTGGTTACTTTGCCTGACCTGATCCCCCATTGCATTGTGAAGGAATTACAATTGTTCAATTACAAAGTAGGATATCAAGTATGCAATCTAAGATTGCAATTTACAAGAAAAAGAATAGAATTCTTTAATGGTTTCAATTGTTTCTAGGTGTGTGGCTGCATTACTTGGATTTTTGTTGTTTTCAAAGGCATAAATGTATGGGTTGACTTACAATTTACAAGTATAGGTTGTGAAAACACCACCTATTGATGTTAGGGGTGACCTGCTATGGAAAAACACTGGTATAATTGTTGTTGGGCAAGTGTAATTGGTTTGGGTACTATAATTTTGTCCTTCAATTTTGAACTTTGACCATAATATGAGTAATCTTGTGAAATATTTAAAGAAGCTTTGCTTGTATTTCAAAATATGCTATATTTATCTTATTATTTTCATCTAAAAAGCTATAAAAATAAAGCCACTAATTCTGGAATGCCACATATTCAGATATGTTTAAATTGAAATCCACAAAATAAAGGAAAAAGGCTATAAAAGCTAGAATTCATACCAAAAGCTATTTGTCATTAAATTCATTCTCAAAAGCTGGAATCCATAATTCATGTCTATACATTATGAGATTGCCAAGCCATGATCTACAAATTACAATATCAAAATAAAGGCAGAAAGCAATAAAAGCTATAAAAACTAGAATTCATGCCAAAAGCTATATTGTCATTAAATACAATCTCAAAAGTCAGAATCCATATCCAAAACACAAATCCATGATCTCTAAATTACAATCTCAAAATCTATTCAATGATAAATAAGTTCATATTCAAAATACCATCTCAAAAGCTAATCCAAAATAGTACATTGCTATCCAAAAGATTAACAACAACAACTAATTTCCTATCCAAAATAGTAACCCATTACATGCCCTTAAACTAGTTCCATTCACTTCTTGTTCTTCTTTCCTTTCTTCACTTTGCTTCCCTTTGCTTGAGGTGGTGACTGTGTTGGTGCTGCAAGTTCAATTGGTGCTTGTGTTGCAGGCTGACAAAACAAAAGTGGTTGTGCTTGTATTGCTACTACAAGCTTACTTGGTTGCTTTTTTCCTCTTGCTCTGGTTCTCTTCGCAGGTTGTATGGTTGCTTGACCTAATTGTGGTGGTGTTTGTATTGGTGCTACAAGCTAAGTTGGTGGTTGTGCTGTAGGTTGACAGAAAATAAAAGGTAGAGCTTGTATTGCTGCTGTAGTAGTTTTTTTTTTTTTTACAGGTTCTCTGGTTCCTTGACCTAATTGTGGTGGTTGATTTGTTTCTGCAGAAGCTTAAATTGGTGGTGGAGTTTGACTTGTTGCTGCAGAAGCTTGAGATTGTGTTGGTGGTCGAGTTTCACTTGCTACTATAGAAGCTTTAGTTGGAGCTTGAGATTGTATTGGCGAGGGGGTTGTTGCTGCACCAAAAATCTCATCTAGCTAAGTCTTGCCAGCCCTTCTGATATGTCCAAGAACTCCACAATTTCCACACCTTTGCTATTCTCCTTTCCTTGACAGTTTTGTGCTCTTCTTCTTTAGTTCTTCATTGGCATCCTTTCTTCTTCTCTTTTTGGGTCTTCCTCTTTGAGTCATGTATGATAGAGGCAACACATCATCAAAGTGTGTCGTTGGCCAAATATGCTCTCCATTTATAAGATAGATTATGGACTGGTAACAACTTTGGTATGCTTCCTTTCTATAATAGGCAGGAAGGTATTTTTCAAGGTTATGGCTCATTCAATTCATGCAGATGATAGCATGAAAATAAGGAATGCGTATTAACTTCCATTTCCTACAGCTACACTCGTGTCTACAAATCTACACAAACATCTCCTGCATATATCTAACTTTAAATGTGTTCTCCCCAACCCACTTTTGCATCCATTACCTTATTTTTTTCTTGTTCTTTCTCTAAGCTCTTCTCAATTTTAGGTAGCATAGACCCTTGATGAGTTTCTATTTTTCTCTTGTTCTCAACCCATCTCCCCATCAAGTAACTCCTAATAGGTTGGGAATAGGTTACCCTAGAAAGCAAGTTGTATTCTGCATTTTGATGTAAATACATTTTAATATTAATAAATAAAAAGTTCATTTATGTAAGCTTTATTTTTTTAGCAATTAAGGTTCCTAGATTATAATAAACCAAGATACATTTGCGTAAGGGTTATGCAAAAAGAGATATGTATTTTGGATGAATCTAAAATATTATTCACCATCATTGAGTAAAGCTGGTCATTATATTCAATAAAGAATGTACTGTTTGGATTACCTCTATAAAAAGAATGAAATTCCTTTATAAGGGAATGATGAATCTCAAATCATTGAAGTAGTAGACTTTAGGTAATGATACTATTGAATGAATTAGAATCAAGTGAGATATCAATTTCAAGTTAATATCGTTGCTTTGAACTTGAACTTACATACATTGCATCTACTAGTGTCAGAACCAAAATCCTTATAGATTATAGACTCGTGTTCATGACCATTGCGATCTTTAATGTACTATGGATACGACCATTGTATGATATTGTCAAGACTCTGTATGCTGGGATCATTGAGTAAATATCTGGGAACATAAATTCAATAAATGAAATTTGCAGCATTACATAACTTATGGTGATTTCAGGAAGACAAGTGACATATATGGGTCCAGTGAAATAATGAATTAACTACTCATTATTTCAAGATAGTTTTAGAAAAGTTCTAAAAGATTATCTGGTTATTTATTGAATGAAACCTGAGACCAATGGACAAAATGACATAAGGGTAAAATGATAATCTTGCCTTGTGTCAATGGAGGCACAAGGGTTCAAAAACACTAGGATTACAAATTGAACAAATCAATATTCAATATTGACTTCTCATAATTTTATGAATTATCAAGAGTGTAATCATAAGTTTTTGATGAAATGATTTCATGATTAATAAAATATGATTATCTTAATGAGATCAAAATAATTTCAAATTTATTAGGTCTTAAAATTCCTGTGTCAAAATGGATTCTTCACCTATCTTTGGAGAATTCAATCCACATTAAGTTGGAATAGATTTAAGATGAAGTTAATTGATAACATTTCAACTAATATCTTTATTAAGACTAGTTGTCTTAATTTAGACAAATAGTTATTTTAGGACAAATGTTGTCCTAATCATGCTTAAAAATGTGAGAAACATTATTGTTACCAAAGGGACAAAAATAATTCTCATATTAGTTGTCTAATTTAAACAAGTGTTGTTTTAATTAAACAACAGAATTTTCAGACAAATGTTGTTTTAATTAAGATAAGTGTTGTCTCAATTAGGACAACCTTTTATCTTAGTAATTAATTTTGATTTAACCACTTTAAATTAATATTTGAATTGTTTAAATATTTAATTTAGAAGAAGTTGATTAAAATAAAATTAGATTATCATTTAATTAGGAATTTTGGCTATATCATTTATTAGGATAAAATTAATTTAATTATTTATCCTAATATTATTGTAAAGTTTGAATTGTTCAAACCTGTAAGACAACCACTTTCCTATGTGATAGAGAGGAGCATGCCCAAAAGGAAGGAATCATAATTATCCTAGTGAATAAATGATTAGAAATTAAAAAAAATTAATTTATTAGGAAACCTACATTCACTAGGAGATTAACTAAGTCAAAGGGATTTAGTTAAATAAAATTCTTTATTTGAATTTTATATTCAAGCATGACCATTTAGAAAGACCCACATGTTTTACTTAAGAATTAAATAAAATATGACTTTTCAATTGAATAATACAATTATTAATTGATAAATTAATTAGATAATTTGATTATATATTCTCCCTACTAGGCGTGTTGAATCCCTAAGTTTTAGAGAAGGATATTTTGAATTCAAAGGAATGACCTACGGTTAGGTTAATATAATCTAACCCCTCTCTCCTTGTGGCTGAAAAAAATTAGAGAGCAAACACATTGAGAGTGCCTCAAGTTTTTGAGAGAAAAACATTACAAATAAAGGTGATTTTTGGTTGAGTATCTTCATAGAATTCTACACCCTATACTTGAAGGGAAATAGAATGCTTTCTAATTTAATTTGAAAGATATCAATTATTTTCTTTCATATCTTATTTTTTTCAATCATTAAGCCTATTTACCATAGGTTCTATTGATTGGTACTTTCTAAAGAATAGGCGGTCAGTACGCTTAGTTGGGAAGTATATTACAAGATTAAATTGACTATAAGAGGTATGTAAAATTCTTATCTATTTTATTTTTCTTTCTAATCGTAAATTATTTGCCTATGTGTTTTGTTTCCTCCTATTTACAAACTTAAATGTTTTTGAATTTTTTTAAACTCATGCTTGCACCATAAACACTTATGATAAACAACTAGATCTAACATAATATCCTCTAGCATTGAGACAATGGGCTTATCCCTATTATCAAGTATTACACTATTAAAGGTTTCACATAGGTTATTGAGCAATGAATCACACTTAGACTTATAGCTAGACTTAAATTTGCTCCAAACCCTAGGAGAGATCACAAGTAAATGTTTGTAGGCATCATCATTGATGTTTTGGATCTCCCTCATAGTTCTTTCCCAGGATTGTGGATAAGTGCACTTGGCTACCTTCCACATAAGCTCCTTTAAGAGTTATCCAAGATACTTCTTCCTGAAGTTGTTGTATAAGTGCCTTACACAAAATCGATGATCAACTCCCGGAAGAAGTTCATCAAATGTGGAGAGCAAGCCTTGTAAAAATAGAAGAATACAACACATTAAGAATACATAGAAAATAACACTTTATTTTGAGTATTAAAGTGTTTAAGGAAATGAATCCGCTCATGTTAACAAAAAACATAACCAATAATGGTAGCAAAATTGTGGCCATCCATTTACTTTTGGACAACCACGATATGCATTTTACTTTATTTACATGTAAACAAAGTAAAATGCATATCGTGGTCGTCCAAAAGTGAATGGACAGCCACGATGCTAACATGACTAATTATGTTTCACCCTTAACATGACCGGATACGGATTTAGTGTTTAATAACTAAATTTAGAGACATATTTGTTATCCATTATGTTTTCACACAAGTTTCATTTATGTCCTCGATGTTTTACTCATTAACTTAGTTCATTTCCTCTATCTCATTTGCCATGATTGTTTAATGTTGCAGAATTCTACCTACATCAATATAACTATTACTTTGCATAAGGAGATATCACAATAATACAAAGAAGCTACATATTGTCACTAGTAATATTTAATAAGCCTGAACCTATATACTGTCAATGTAGACCAAGGCACTAAAATGTTTACTACACCTTAACATCAAGGCATTTAGTACATCTACTGTCATTTACTACACCTTAACACCAATGCATTTAGTACACTTATTATCATTTAGTGCAACTTAACACCAATGCATCTAGTAGACCTACGGTCATTTAGTGCACCTTAATGCCAATGCACTTAAATATGTACTGGCATCCACAATTGCTAATGTTAATGATATAAGACAAACTTATGTTTTGTTGATATAAATTGAATGTATAGCCTCTCATCTTATCAGCCCCAAGATCAATCATAAGCAACTTCGAAGCCATGTCTAGGCTCCTTACTCTCAGTTTCAACTACTGCAACTGCTATGAGCATCATTTGATCATTTGCATATCTCCCAATGGTAGCCAACATTTAATCTCCATACGGTCCTTTTAAAAAAATGCCCATCTAGTCCTATAATGCATCTAAATAGTAGGAAATTTTGCTTGCATGCATCAAATCACATATACAACTATGGAAAATTTGAAGCATTGATATGGTAGGAGCTGGTGTGTACCTCTCAAACCCATCTTGCCTCTTCACTTTTAGCTTAGTAGTGGAGTTTAGGTTTGACCTCCTTAACTCTTCGCAATAGTAATAGAGCCTTAAATATTGTCTTTGATACCTTGGTCTCGAAAACATTTGCATTCCACTTTTCTTGAGCTTTGCCTATAATATCCTTTAGTGTGTACTTGGGGTTCTCTCTTACCTTTTTCTCAATTCTCTTACTCAACCATTTAGAGTTTAAGAGTTTTATTTTGAATTCCCTACTGCATGTGTGTTTGTTCATGCATTTTCTTAACTATCATGTTTCTTCCCCAGTAATTTTGCAGCATATGTCACCCATTCACATCCATCCTTGCACACTATTTTATTCTTTGGTTGTCACACATGGGATTTTTCAAGGCTCTACCTATGTGCACAGCATATCACACTGCTTCTCTAAAGTCATCTCTGGGATACTTGGGCTTCACCACACCCTCAAAACCATCACTATCAAGACTCTCAAGCATCTCACTTTCATACTCCTTATTAGAGACACCTTTGCCTCTTGGTATGCACACTTCATATTCATCCTCCACTTATTCCTTCTCTATTTGTTAGGTTTCATTTGCTATGCTTCTTCACTTCCTCACAATTGCTTTTTTCTTACTCCTCCCTCCACCTTAAACACCTCTATGTTTTACTTATATGTCATTGGTAACGTGGGTGACATGTGTTAATTAATATGATTTATTAGCATTTATAGGGCTATTATCTTGCTATAATTATGTATTTATTGGGCTATAATTAGAAAAGATATTAGCCTAATTATAGGCTGTAATTTAAGATTTTTGGCTTTATATTGAAGACCAGTCCTCTGTTTTGAGGCATTCAAATTAAACACAGAATTTGTGTCATGGTATTAGAGCCCACTGCCTGATATTTTCTGTTGATTTCTTGGGTGGATATTGTGGTATTTATCGAGGAATTTATTTCTCTTTTAAATGAAGGTTTCTGACATCTTCTTCAGAGAGTTTCTCTCTTTTTTGGTGATTATTTCTACTGTCAATAGCAGCGTGCTGAGGTTTCAATTTTGGTGATTGTTTCCGGTGTGGTGGTCAACGTCAGCACCTTCTTCACATTGTGTTTCATGATTAATGGCTCTATTTCTCAGTGAAGATATGTTTGTCGGTGACTCTTATAAATTCTCGGTTCCTTCCAGTTTTCTTTGGGTCTTCCAGTATTGATTCTCAATGTCTTCCAGTCTTCTATGCATCTTCCAATATTGATTCTCGGCATTTGTAGTGGTGCATCATCTTCAGGTAATCTCTATTTCTCAAGTATTCAGCATTATCAATGGAATTTATTTTGTCTTCTCAAATTAATTACTGGTGAACAATATTTGAATATTCTAATTGTGGATATTCTATTTTTCAATATTTTGGATATTCTGATTATGGGTTGGTAGGCTTGTTTCTTTAGGAGAATAAACATATTGGGCCTTATTCTTGTTAGGCGGAGTATTTTTTTTTTTGTATTTAAATTGTGGGATTTAGTCTTCAATTAGTTGTGAACTTCTTTAGTTGGATTGTGGGCCTTATTTTTGGGCAGTGGACTATTTTCTAGGCTTATTTTTGTTAGTGTGTTGTTTCTTTGTCGACATCATGGCGGAAGACAAAATTAATTTTATAGTTCGATTTAATTGAAAAAATTATGCCAGTTGCGAATTTTAATTTAGAATGTTTATCAAAGGAAAAGAATTATGGAGTCATTTAGATGGATCTTCCAGTCCTCCCACTGATGATCTTAAGAGACGTGAGCAATGGAAAAGCAAGGATGCCATAATTGTTTCTTGGCTTCTGGGTTCTATTAAACCCCATATAGTTAATAATCTTCGCTCGTTCATTACATCTAAGGATATATGGGATTATCTTAAAAGAATTTACTATCAAGATAATTCTGAATGAGAATTTCAACTGGAGCTGGAAATTGGCAAATTCTTTCAGGGGAGATAGCCAATTGAGCAATTTTACACTGCATTTATGAATTTATGGAGTGACTATTTTGAGATAGTATAGTCTAAAGTTCCTAAAGAAGCTCTTGTAGCTTTATAAGAAGTTCATTCTAAGACTCAACAGGATCAATTTCTGATGAAGATACTACTAGAGTTTGAAAGTGTTCATGGAGGGTTGATTAACACAGACTTGGTACCCTATTTGAGTGTCTGTTTAGGGAAACTTTTGCGTGAAGAATAATGGATTGCTTCACAGCATGGCCTTGCGTCGACTAATGTCAGTAATGAAATGGTTAATATAGCCTATGCTACTCAGGTGAAGGGACAATCTTCAAAATAATATTATCGTTAGAAGGAATTTGGGCATATTACGAAATAGCCACAAGAAAATTTGTAATTATTGCAAGAATGAGGGCCATATTATTGCGAATTGTCATGTGTGCCCTTAGAATCATTCAGCCTCTACTTTTCATAACATTATTCATTCTAATATGCTCACCACTCATACGGGTCTAACTGTTGTGCCTGGTTCCTCTTCCACTGTAATTACACACAAGCATGTTCACCAAATGATTGTTTCTGCTTTATCTACTCTTGGTCTCCACGATAAGTAATCTCTTTCGACCCTTCCTTGGTTGACCAACTCCGATGCTTCAAATCATATGACTAGTGATTCAAGCCCTTTACATGATGTTCGTAAATATGATGGACCATAACATATTCAGGTAGCCAATAGTAGTATACTTCACATTACTGAGATTGACAAGTTGGGATCCTTATTTTTCAATGTTTTTGAGTATCCTGACTTATCTTCCAATTTAATTTATGCTGGCCAATTGGTAGAGGATAACTATATAGCCCATTTTGATAATAATGGTTGTTGTGTATAGGATCCAGCATCGGGGTAGACGATCGGAAAATGGCCTAAAGTGGGATGTCTCTTTCCTCTTCAGTCGTGTTCTATTCCTCGTTCTATTTCTTTTGGTTGGCCATCATTGGCATAAAAAATTAGGACATCTCAATCTTGTTATTTTGTCTCATCTTATGAAACATGGCTCTTTGAATAATACCAATGTTGCTTCTTCATCTTTTGATTGTGCTTCATGTAAAATTGGTAAAAGTAAATTAATACCTTTTCTTTCAGAAGGTAGCTAAGCTTCACATTGTTTTAAAATTATTCACACTGATGTTTGGGGCATAAGTCCTGTTCTTTCACATGGTCAGTATTGATATTTCGTGACCTTTATTGATGACTATAGTTGTTTTACTTGGGTATATTTTCTTCAATCCAAAGGTGATGTGTTTTATACTTTTCATGCTTTTGTTGCTATGTGGAAACCCGATTTTCTGCTTGTCTTAAAATCTTATGATATGATTCTGGGGGTGAATATATGTCTCATGATTTTCAAATTTTTCTTCAAACAAAGGGTATTATTTCTTAACGATCATGCCCTTACACTCCTCAACAAAATGGTGTTGTTGAGCATCAAAATTGCCATCTTTTAGATGTTGTCTGTACCTTTTTAATCGAATCTTCTGTTCCCCCTCGTTTTTTGGTAGAATTTCTCTCTACTATTGTTTATTTGATTAATCGGCTTCTTTTTTAGACTTTGCAGTTCAACTCTCCTCATTTCCTCTTGTTTCGCGTTTCCCCCAATTATCACTATTTTCATGTTTTCGGCTCCATCTGTTTTGTTCACTTACCCCCTCATGAGCATCATAAACTTACCGCTCAAGCCATTCATTGTGCTTTCCTTGGCTATAGTAATGCACATAAAGGTTTCATGTGTTATGATGGTGATGCTGATAAGCTTCATATTTCTTACAATGTCATTTTTTTTTTATCATTAGGGTTATTTTCCTGGTCGTATTGATCATGTTTCTTCTTTCGTTTTCCTTCATACTTTAATAATGCCTCTGGTCCTGTCAATCATTTTACGCTAGGTATAGTGTATCAGTGTCGCCACTTCCTGCCTTTTCGGCCATCTGCATCCATCTGATCTGAACTCTCTTACACCTTGCCGATCCTTTCAAATTTCCACCTAAGTGTTATTCTTAAGCTTTTATGCATAAGTGTTGGTGACAAGCTATGCAGGAGGAACTTTAGACACTTCAAGATAATTATACATGGGATATTATTTCGCGTTCGTTAGGAGTTAAGCCTATTGGGAGTAAATGGGTCCACATTATGAAACTGGGTGTTGATGGTTTTATTGATCGTTATAAAGCATGTCTGGTTACTCTTAGAAATCGTCAGCAATATGGTCTTAATTATTAGGAAACTTTTGCACCTGCAGCTAAAATGACTATTATTTGCACTATTATGGCTATTACTTCCTCAAAAAGGTGGTTCCTTCATCAGATGGATGTAAAAAATTCATTTTTATATTGTGACTTGAAATAAAAAATCTTTATGACTCTTCCTCCTGGTCTTTTTTTTTCTGTTTCTTCTACTAAGGTTTGTTGCTTAAAGCGCTATTTATATAGTTTAAAACAGGCACCATGAGCTTGATTTGAAAAGTTTTGTACTACTCTTCTGGCCTTCACTTTTACCTAGAGCAAGTATGACTCCTCACTATTTCTTCATTCAAATGCTACTGGGTTTGTTGCTCTTTTTGTCTATGTTGATGACAATGTAATTATTGGCTCCGATCCGCAACTGATTGAATAACTCAAACAACATCTTCAGACCTCTTTTCATATGAAAGATCTTGGTTATCTGTAGTATTTTCTTAGCCTTAAGGTTCAACATCGTCCCTATGGAATCTTCTTACTTCAATATAAAATGAACTCTAGGGGCTTTTTTCCTTAGTTAGGTTCAGGATTGTAATTTGACTCTTACTCTTATGGAGGCCAATTCAAAACTTCACCAGGATAATGGCAATCCTTTATCTAATCCATCCATGTATCATAACTTGTTCAGAGTCCTAATTATTTGACTATTACCCATCCTGACATCTCTTTTGTAGCTCAATAAGTCAGTCAATTTATGTAAACTCCTTGTCAATCTCATTTGGCTACTGTTCATCATCTTATTCGCTATCTTAAGGGCACCTTTGGTCATAAGTCTTGTCAGTTGGTTGGTTATAGTGACGCTAATGGGGCTAGCTGTCTAGAAACTCATTGTTCTGTTACGTGTTAGTGTATGTTTCTTGGGAATGCTCTTATCTCTTGGAAAAGTAAGAAACATGATCGGTTTCTAAATCATCCACTTAGTCTAAATATCGAGCCATGTCAACTGCTTGCTTTAAGATTATCTGGCTTCGTGGTCTGTTGGGTGAACTTGGTCTTTCTCAAGTTACTCATACTTCTTTGCATGCAGACAATATGAGTTCTATTTAGATTGATACAAATATTGTTTTTCATGAGTGCACCAAGCATATTGAGGTTGATTGTCATTTCATATGTGAAGCACTCTCTCGTCAGGAACTTGTTCTTCCTTATATTTCAATGGAACATCAAATAGCCGACATTTTTACTAAAGCTATATCTCATCATTGACTTCAGTTAGTGATTGACAAATGGATGCTTCTTGATTTATCAACATTAATTTCAGGGATGATGTTAGTTTGTGTGTTTTGTACAGTCAACATATATCTTTCCTTGATATTTTTCCCTGTAATTAGTATAATTTGTTTCCCGTAATTAACATCATTTATTAGCATTTATAAGGATGTTATCTTGCTGTAATTATGTATTTATTGGGTTGTAATTAGGAAAGGTATTAGGCTAATTGTAGGCTGTAATTTAGAATTTTTGGCTTTATATTGAAGATCAGTCCTCTGTTTTGAAGCATTCAAATCAAACACATAATTTGTGTCAACATGTACATCTTCCATTGCATTTACATCTAAGTCCCAACATTCGCTTGCCTTTCATTGCCAGCACCATTGTATGCATAAAAAGTCTTCATCTCTAATATCATTTCTACTATAATTAAATTTAACTTTATATGCACTGTCATCACTATATGTTCCTAATACAGATTTTAGGGACTACAACTACCAAATGAAGCGAACAACATGGTTTCCATTTAATGAAACTAACAACTATAATCTTAGCTAAGTCTAAGGCCATCAAATGGTGTAGTCCTATGGTGCAATCTCTGAGAATGGGTGTAGTGGTCATATCATTCCCTTTCTCTTCAGAATCCTTGTCCATAAAGATGAATTCAGGGTATGACTTGGAGAAGCGTCATTCATTTTCCTATGTTGCCTCTTCACTTGGGGGCATCATCCATTTTATTAAGATTTCAAGTTTTGGACAATAGTTCCCTTTCTGAATGACTCGCCAATCTAGGATAGCTTTAGGTTAGGGTAGGATGGTTGAATTGTAATTGACTGGAGGAAGTTGAGCCGATAATGAAGGCATTGGTCCCAGTTGTTTCTGCCATAAACTAACATGGAATATGTTATGAATTTGTGAACTAAAGGGAAGAGCCAATTGATATGCCACTGTCCTTATTTTTTCAACGATATGATATGGACCAAAAAATCTGGGACCGAGTTTAAGCGAGCCTTGAAAAGTCATTGAACTTTGACAATGTAACTGGACCTTTAGGTACACATGGTCTCCTATAGCGAAGGAATTTCCCCTTCATTTATGATTTACATGACCTTTCATTCAATCTGGGCTTGCAATAGATTGCGACATAATTCTCATAGAGTAACGTCTTTGTCATGAAGGTCTTTATCAATTGCTTGGAAGCGAGAGGTGCTCGGTATGTAAGCCAGGGGACTTAGAGGGGGAATGCCATAGACAACTTCGAAGAGTGCCATTTTGGTGGAAGCGTGAATGGACATGTTGTAACTGAATTTAGCCCAAGGGATCAATTTTTTGGGTTGGTCACCTACAAAGCATTGCAATATTGTTCCAACGTGCAATTTACTACCTTGGTTTGGTCGTCAGAATGTGGGTGGTAACTTAAACTCATACATAGCTTGGTGCCCTATAATTAGAGTAACGGCCAAAAGAAGTTGATGAACAATTTGCCTCTGTCACTCATAATTAAGGCAGGAATTCCATGGAGGCAAACGACATTGGCAACAAAAGCCTTGGCGATGATGGCAGCCATAAAGGGGTGTTTTAGGGCTATGAAGTGAGCATACTTCGTTAATCGATCGATGATCACCATGATTGTGTGCTCATTGGAAGGTGGTAACCCTTCGATAAAGTCTATTTATACCTTAGTTTAAAGCGAGTAGGAATCAGGAGAGGCTGGAGTAACTCTGCTGGCTTCATACAATCTATCTTGTACCATTGGCAAGCATCGTAATGTTGTAAGAACTCTTTCAAGGTTCAATGCATATTTAACCATAGGAAGCTATGTTTGATGTGGGAGAACATTTTATGGAACCCAAAATGCCTATCCTTAGGGGATGAGTGGCAATCCAACAGTATTTGTGGAATCAACGATGAATGCGACTTAAGAAGATTTTATTGTTTTTGAACCAAACTCCATCGTGTTAGAGCAACTATTGGTGTTATGATGGTGCTCTAGTTACTTCATTATAGTAGGGGTCCTGCTAGACTTCGTTCTATAGCACTGGCCACCAATATACTTGTGGCACTGAGATGGATAAGAGTTGGAATTCAATTCTACACGACAAATAGTCAGCACCATAATTCTCAATCCTTTTCTTATACTTAATTTCATAGTCATAGCCTAGAAGCTTTGGAAGCCATCGGGCTGTGCAGGGGTTATGATTCATTGCTCGAACAAATATTTGAGGTTCCTTTGGTCGGTGCGAACCATGAAGGTTTTCCCAAGCAGGTAAGGATGCCATTTCTGAATTACCTTGATGATGGCCCAGGTCTCTTCCTCTTGAGTGGGAAAGTGTAATGTCCTTTTTCACAAAATTTTTTTTATCAATATTTTCTTTAAAAAATTACACCTAATTTTAAATTATTTTGATTCAAGAATGAAAATTTCTTATTTTAGTGAAAAAAATTTGTTAATAATTATTTATATTAATAATTAAAAGGAAGTTAGGTGGCAGTAAAATTATTACGAAGTTTAAATAATGTTCTAAAATAACACAAATAAAATTTTTAAAATTTTTGCATCGGTAAGTTGATTTTTTTTATCAATTTATTTTAAATTTCTTTTTGCAAAGTTTTCAGGCCTTCCAGATAGCTTCTCCAATGGAGTTCTAGAGGCTTTAGTCAGAAATATCTAAGGAAAACAAGAAAATAATAATAATGTGTTCCTGCTGTACGTCCAATCCCTTTAACACATCATATCACCATATTCCTCTCTCACTCCATGAAGACCGGACCTACATACCCATCTCCTTCACTAAAATGCAGCTCCATTAGAGAAGACCAAGACTCTCCCTTTGATTCACTTTCTTCCCCCTTTCCCAACTTGCCTCTTCCTCTTCGGGTTCACCATTTTCAGTCAACGGAGGGCGAAGCGCCATCACTGCCATCCTTAACCGCGCAGTACCTTCACTGTCTTCAGCACAGTCGTGTGTAACCACCGTTTAAGAAGTCATCCCTAGCCCCAAACACAACCATTGCATATGAGAATCCTTCTTCCTTCTTTCTATTTCAAAGCTTCCAATTTAGAAATTTTCTTCTTGGGCTTGATCTTCAAGTTTTCTACTTTTGGTTCGAATTTGAGGTTTAACTTTCGTTTGAAAGTTTGAAAATTGATAAGATTCTTACTTCGTGAATCCTGACATGTTAAATACTCTATTTTGCATCTAATTAAGCTAAGTTCTCTTGGGGTTTTTGGATTCCTAAAAAGAAAAAATGTCTTTGGTAAATTTAGGGATTTCCGTTAGTTTGGGAGGTTATTTTGTTTATGATTTATGCGAGGAATTTGGGTTTTTATTTTAAGTGTTTAGGTTATTGGTTCAAGCTATTTTTGTGCTAAATTTATTTGGGTTAATGCTGCAATTAAGTTTTGATTTCTATATGAATTCTTTGGGGTTTCTGTTCCTGAGCAAGTTTTCTTTGTGGTTCAGGTGTTCCTGTCTGAATTTGGGTTTTTCTTCTGCAGTAGTTTCAATTGATTAAACAACTTTAAGCTTAGTTTATTGAGTTTGCTTTGGGCATGTAGATTTTAATTTTGGGACTACCATTCTGAGTTCTTAGCACTTCATGTTAGATTTCGGTTTTTCCTTAATGAGTTAGTGCTAAATTTGGGGTTTTCACCTACAATGTTTCACATCCTTTGAGTTTTGGATGCTGAGTTTATAATCTAATTCATGTCTCTTTTTATTTTATTTTATTTCTCAACTGTAAACTCTTGTTGCGTGTTGCCTTTGGATTTTGGTAGACAAGTTCCAAATGAAACTTTGATTTACAATATTTCATTTAAATTTTCTAGATCTGCCTTTGCTAATCATTTGTTTCATTCTTACCCTATCATTCCTTCCAATTTATCCTTTGATCACTTATGGTATTGAACTTGCCTTTCTCTTATTATAATACGTAGTACTTAGTGTTTTCAATCCTTATGGTTATTTTTTTTAAAAACGGTTTTAAATATTCTTCTCTCTTTATTTACTTTATTAGAGTCAATGCGTACCTTATTAATAAAGTATTTAGTTTTAAGTAGAATGCTTATAGTTTCTCATTTTCTATATCTTCCCTTAACTTTAAATATATCATGTTGTTGACCATGGCTAATTATCATGATTTTTACTTCATGGCTATCACCTTGTATGTCCCTTTGTAAGATTTTATTTATTTCCCTTACAATTCCTTCTAATAACTTTCATTATACTTATTTGTTAGTCATTTACTTCACTATTCAATCGTAACTTTATCCTATAGGTGTATAATTATTTATTCCTTCATATTCTACTGATGAGTAGTCCCAATCTATTATATTTATTCCTAGTTTATTGGATGTCATTACTTTCGTTAAAGTTCATTCTCATTACTTTCACCCTTACAATTTTTCAAATCGTAATTGGCTTCATGTGGTGCTCCACCCATGACAAATCTCAAACTTTCCATTAATTTCATGCAGTTAATCACATAAATTTTCAAAAAATACTCATTTCCAAATTCACTTAGTATGTCGATTTGATTTTCAAATTCATACAGCGTTTTCCCTTACCAGATTTCAAATTTTGGTCGGCTTCAACTAAAAATTCCTTGTTAGATTTAAAATATCTTTTTTGGCATCATGTGGTAGATTGCCCTTGCTTGATTCTTAATTTTTAGAAGAGGGGGTCCGCTCCCTTACTTAATGCCTAATCTTCAGATGCATATGCCTTATCCCCTTGCTTGGTATAGGTTCCAAATTCATTTAGTTATTTCATACTAAATTTTCTTAATGTACAATTTATTGTGTACGTGGATTCTTCCGAACCGGTTCCTTTCAATTTACTGTATATGTAGATTCTTCAGTGTCGGTTCCTTTCAACTTATCGTGTACGTGGATTCTTTCGTACCGGTTGCTTCAATTTACTGTGTGCGTTGATTCTTCCGTACCAGTTCCTTTCAATTTATTATGTACATCGATTCTTTCGTACAAGTTCCTTTCGATTTACTATGTACCTTGATTCTTTCGTATTGGTTCCTTTCAATTTATCGTGTACGTGGATTCTTCCGTATCTGTTCCTTCAATTTACTGTGTACGTCGATTATTCCGTACCGGTTCCTTTCAATTTACTATGTATATGGATTCTTCCGTACCAGTTCCTTTCGATTTACTGTGTATGTTGATTCTTCCGTACCGGTTCCTTTCAATTTAATGTGTACGTAGATTCTTCCATACCGGTTCCTTCAATTTACTGTGTACGTTGATTCTTCCGTACTGGTTCCTTTCAATTTACCATGTACGTGGATTATTTCGTACAGGTTTCTTTAATTTACTGTGTACGTCGATTCTTCCGTACCTGTTCCTTTCAATTTACTGTGTACGTCGATTCTTTCGTACAAGTTCCTCTTGATTTACTGGGTACGTTAATTCTTTCGTACCTGTTCCTTTCAATTTACTGTGTACGTGGATTCTTCCGTATCGGTTCCTTCAATTTACTGTGTACGTCGATTCTTCCGTACCTGTTCCTTTCAATTTGTCGTGTATGTCGATTCTTCTATCCTAATTTCTTTCGATTTACTGTGTACGTTGATTTTTCTGTACCGGTTCCTTCAATTTACTGTGTACATGGATTCTTTCATACCAGCTCCTTCAATTTACTGTGTACGCTGATTCTTTCATACTAGTTCCTTTCAATTTATCGTGTATGTGGATTCTTTCGTATCGGTTTCTTCAATTTACTGTGTACGTGGATTCTTTTGTACCTATTCCTTTCAATTTACTATGTACGTTAATTCTTTCGTACCAGTTCATTTCAATTTACTGTGTACGTGGGTTCTTTCGTACCGGTTCCTTTCAATTATCATGTATGTTGAATCTTTCGTACTAGTTCCTTTCAATTTACTGTTTACGTGGATTCTTCCGTACCGTTTCCTTTCAATTTATTGTATGCATCGATCCTTCTGTACTAATTCCTTTCAAATTATTGTGTACGTGGATTCTTTTGTACTGGTTCCTTCAATTTACTGTGTACGTCGATTCTTCTGTACCTATTCCTTTCAATTTACTACGTATGTTGATTCTTCCGTATTGATTTCCTTAAATTGTTGTGTACGTCGATTCTTCCGTACTAGTTTCCTCGTTTTATCGCATAAGTTGATTCTTTCGTATCGTTTCCTTCAATTTACTGCGTATGTTGATTCTTCCATACCAGTTCCTTCAATTTACCACGTATGTCGATTCTTCTGTACCGGTTCCCTTCAATTTACTGCCTACGTCAATTCTTTTGTACTAGTTTCCTCAATTTATTATGTACGTCAATTCTTCCATATCGATTCCCTCAATTTACTGTATACGTCGATTCTTCCGTATCGATTCCCTCAATTTATTGTGTACGTTAATTTTTTCGTACTAGTTCATTTAATTTATCGCATACGTTGAGTCTTCTGTATCAATTCCTTCAATTTACTGCGTATATCGATTCTTTCGCACTGGTTTCTTTCAATTTATTGCGTAAGTCAATTCTTTTGTATTAGTTTTCTCAATTTATCTTGTACGTTGGTTCTTCCGTATCGATTCCCTCAATTTACTGCGAACGCCGATTCTTTCATACCAGTTCTCTCAATTTTTTGTGTACGTAGATTCTTCCGTACTAGTTCCCTTAATTTACTGCGTATGTTGATTCTTTCGTACCAGTTTCCTCAATTTATCGCATACGTTGATTTTTCTGTATCGATTCCCTCAATTTACTACTTATGTCGA
The DNA here is from genome assembly GCA_034509205.1 of Ceratonia siliqua. Classification (NCBI taxonomy): domain Eukaryota; kingdom Viridiplantae; phylum Streptophyta; class Magnoliopsida; order Fabales; family Fabaceae; genus Ceratonia; species Ceratonia siliqua. The sequence continues at coordinate 27,721 of JASKGM010011556.1, forward strand.
TTCTTCTGTACTTGATTTCTTCAATTTACTGTATACGTCGATTCCTCTGTACCAGTTCCTTCAATTTATCGTGTATGTCAATTCTTCCGTATCGGTTTCTTTCAATTTACTGCGTACGTCAATTATTTCGTACCAGTTTCCTCGATTTATCTTGTACGTTGAGTCTTCTGTACCGATTCCTTCAGTTTTCTACGTACGTAGATTCTTCCATACTAGTTCCCTTAATTTACTGCGTATGTTGATTCTTCAGTACCAGTTTCCTCAATTTGTCGCGTACGTCGATTCTTACATATCGATTCCCTCAATTTGCTGCATATGTCAATTCTTCCATACTAGTTTCCTTAATTTATCGAGTACGTCGATTCTTTCGTATCGATTCCTTCAATTTGCTGCGTACGTCGATTCTTCTGTACCAGTTTCCTTAATTTATCGCGTACGTTGATTCTTTCGTATTGATTCTTTCAATTTACTGCGTGCGTCGATTCTTCCGTACCAATTACCTCAATTTACTGTGCACGTTGAGTCTTCCTTACTGAGTCCTTCAGTTTATTGCATACGTCAATTCTTCTGTACCAGTTCCCTTAATTTATTGTGTACGTTGATTCTCCCATACCAATTCCCTCAATTTGTTGCATACGTCGATCTTCTGTACCAGTTTCCTCAATTTGTTGCGTATGTCGATTCTTCCGTACCGATTCCCTCAAGCTACTGTGTACGTCAATTCTTCCGTGCCAGTGTTAGATTCATTTAGTATGATGAGTTATTCCATACTAAATTCCCAATTTTTGGTTCACAATTTACCATGGCCATAAGCAAGGCGTCCTTTGCCATTTTAATGTGCACCTGGACAAAATTTGTGTTTTTGTCTTTACTTGATATATATAAGTAAATTTGAAAAATTGTTGATATTTCATCTTTTCCCATCAAGAATCAAGTAAAGAGGGGCAACTGTAAATACCTGATTTTGTCCAGGTAATTTTTAAAATTTAGAAAAAATACAAAAATAAAAAAAAGAAAAAAAGAAAAAGAAACAAAACAAAAATACTTCGCAACCCAATCTCTTTTTTTTTGTTATTGTAAGTCTATTTTCCTTCCCCTTAACTCATTTTCTTTTAAGCCCAACATTACCTAAACTAACCCAAATCTTTAACCCAATCTTTTAGCCCATTTTCTTCTTAACATACCTATCTAACCCATACCTATAAACCCAACTCATAACCCACTTCTTCATTTTAACCTAGCCTCCCACACATTTTCCCTCTCACTTTTCTCTCTCACTTTCCCCCCGTTCTTCACCCACTTTCTCTTTTTCCCACACACTCACCGATTCTTTTTCTCATCTCATTCATTCCTTCATATCATCCATCCAAACTCTCTCTTTTCTTTTCTCTCCATGGTTTTTGTTTTCTTTTTCTTTTTCCATCTCTTACACACACAAAAACTAGTTTCCTTTATTCTTTAGACACACACACCCTCCTCTTCTCATTTTCACTATTTTTTTTATTTCCTTTCTTTTCATTACCTAAATTTAATGTTGTATTTTGGGTGTTCTTAAAAGAAAAAGTGTGAACAAGGGATAAGGAGAGTTGGTTCTCATAATCATTATAGAGGTAACCATTCTTTTTTATCCTTGGTTGATTTATTTTCCTTCCAACTTTTTTTTTTGTTTACATTTTTTTTATAAGAACAATAATATGTAAATTTCTTAGATCCAAGATTTTTTTGGAAGGATCCATGAGCAAAAGGGTATTTGCTTGTTTCAAATGTCACTATGTTATTTTTTTTAATATGTTTTATTATTTGAGTTAATGTTGTCTTTGTTTTTGTTTTTATTATGCTTTCATTTCATTTTTTTTAATAATACGTTTTTATTATTTCTTTTTTTAATATGTTTTTATTATTTTTGGTTTTATTTTTAATTTATTTTTTTAGTTATTATTTCTGTTTTTTTTAAGTTTTTTTCTTATTGTTTTCGGTTCCTATAAGTTTATTTGTTGTTTTTATGTTATATTCTAGTTGTTGTCCTATCTTATTTATTGTTTTTAGAATAGACTCTAATTGCTGTTTTTTGTTGTTGTTATTTTTAAAATTTCATTTTAGCCCTAAAACTTTATTAATTTCATTTTTGCCCTATTATTTTTGATAATTTCATTTTGGTCCCATTACTTTCAGTAATTACATTTTGGCCTCTTAGTTTTTAGTAATTGCATTTTGTCCCCCATTACTTTTAGTAATTTTATTTTGGCCCATTACTTTTAGTAATTGCATTTTGACCCCTAGTTTTCAAAATTTGTATTTCAACGCTACTATTTCCATAACTTTCGTTCTTGCCTAAATACTTTCATAAATTCTATTCTTGCACCAATGACCCAACTTTCAAAGGACTTTTAGTAGGAGTTTGTTTACCTTCTCTAAAGTCCTAATCTTCATGATATCCAGTTGAGTTATATACTCCCCAATGTCCTAAAATCTCACGGGCTTTCAGTGGAAGTTCATCTTCCCCGAGGTCCCACTTATTTCTCTTTCTAGACTTTCAGTATAATTTTATTTTTCCAAAGTCTTAATTTTGTCGGGCATTCAATGGAGGTATATTCTTCCCAATGTTCCATTCCTAATTCATTTTTCAAACTTTAAATGAAATTTTATATTCCTCTAATGTCCTAACATTATCCAGTCTGAGATTATACATCTCACATAATCGACTTATCCAAATATTTTGAACTACGTTGACCTTGATCCCTTTCGGGGTACGTAGGTACTTACTTGGTAAGGCAGGTCTAGTTATTTATTTCTCCATCTTTCTCCATTATTTTTTTATTTTTTATTAATAAAAAGGGATAATTTAAATAAATTAAAATTTGTAAAGCACGAACAATTTAGGGTAACCATCCTTAGTGATGGGCGTTGTGGGGTGCCTAATACCTTCCCCACACATAATTAGACTGCCAAATTCTTTCTCTGGTTCCAAGGGCCAGTTTTCTTTTCTTTTTTTTTTAGGATCCCAATTATCCTTCTAACTAATTGGTGGCGGCTCCCATTTTTACTGCGTTTTTTGTTATAAGCCCAAAGTCATAAAATAATGATTTTTCACCGGCCGTCACGTTCTTACATATATACATTCTTTTTAAAAGAAGACTTCCATTTATGTGATTAAATTTTATTATATAGTGAGTGGAGGGCATACTTGCCAATGGATTCTTGAATTCTTATGATTTAATTATTGTTATTTGAAAGTTGATTTAAAAATCGTGAAGTGATGATATTATGTATTATTTGAATTGATGCAAGTAAATATTATATTTGTATGAAATATGAGTTTATTTTGGCTAATATGTTTTGTGGAAAGTGATTTCAGTGAAATCAAATTGTGGAAGTTTGATTTGGAAATATTATTGTGGAACCGTTATGACTATTTGAAAGAAGAATTGGAATGTTATTATGACAACTCTGAGGTTATTATATTTACATTTATCTTATGATCCGTGATCAGTTTAAGGTAGAACCACTGGGTACACCTAGTTTGCAACCTCTCCAGGTGAGTTGGTCAAGTTGAGGCTCATATTATAGAAAATGACCCATCCATTGAGTTGGTCCTAGTGGAGGGTATAGTCTCTTCACTCTCCCTTAGTTAAGTTGGTCCTGTAAGATCTTCCCTGGTTGAGTCAGTCCCAGAGGAGTTGCTTTGCGGTTGAGTTGGTTAGGGGGCTGAGTGGAGAAGCTAAGTATTCAATGATTTCTTAGTTTAGGTTCTCCCACAGAACTTTGATGGTTCTTGATACTTGATAATGTGAAGTTATTCTATTCAAAAATGAAGATTTATTAGTTGTGAGATTATAGTTTTCATTTGTAATGGCTCTATTGTTAACTTAATTATTTATTTATTTTGTTTCCTAGAGTAATATGTTATTACTTGATGTTTTGTGGCATATATAATATAACCTTGAGGCATTTTGATACACATATTATTTCTTTAATGCATTATGATACATTACTTGTTTTCTCATTATTTTAACCATAGAAATTCCGCATCTAATTCATCAAGCTCTCTTGGAAGGTAAATGGAGCAACAATTGGAATTATTGGACAGTTGGACGAGGATAATTGCATAGTCTTGAGTTATATAAAAGTCCTGCAAGTGGCATTGTTATGATGATGAGTACGCATGTTGTTGTAATCATCTATGATTTGGCTATGTAGGCCTGTCTTGTGTTGATGGTGGGTTTGTCCACCTTGTGTATGCTGTTTGTACTTGGGAAATGTTAATATTTTTGAGGAATCTCTATCAAGATTTGTATAAAATTTCCCAGGGTTCTGTCTTTTTGTTTTGGTTAGTTAATTACCTATATTTATTTGATCTCTTGAAATTGCATGTGGTCATATTCAAGCTAGTAGGATGCCATCTCGATAGTTTCCCATGCCGCTCACGTGCCCAGTATTGGGGCGTGACAACAAAGCCAGAGCTGACTTCTTTAAAGCCAAGTAATGATATTCATATATAATTTTTTTATACATTTCTTTCACTTCACTTTTAACTATTGATATATTATAAAATAATGATGATGATAGAGGATAGTAAGTAATAGATAATAAAAAATTAATATATGTGAGATGAGGTGTAAGAGTAGTGTAAGAAAAAGTGGTGGAAGAGTATCATTATTCTTTAAAGCCTCACTGAAATAAGTGATTGGTCGATTATTGTGGGAGAGAATGGCCCTAATTCCCACTCAGCTAGCGTCACATTCGATCACGAGTCATTGCAAAAAATCTGAAAGGCACAAAACAGAGGGTGATGTCAAAGCCTTCTTTAATTGTTTGAAAGCCAATTCAGCTGCTTCATTCCAATTGAATCCTTCTTTGGATATGAGGCGATGTAGGGAATGGTGGTGCTTCCAAAATCACAGATGAATTCTTAGTAATAACCTGCTAATTCGAGGAACCCGTGCACTTCCTTTGTCGTTCTTAGAGTCAGCCACTCTAGAATGGCTTGTATTTTTGTGGGTCAACGACCACTCCTTGTTCTGAGGTTAGGTGGCCTAGATATTCAATTTATTAAATGCCAAACCTACACTTTGATTCTCTCACAAACAAGTTATTGGTCATCTAAACTTTCAACACCATATGAAGGTGTGAGAGAGGCTCTTCCCAAGATCGTGAGTATACAAGAATATCGTCAAAGAATATAAAGATGAATTACTAGAGATAAGGATGGAAGAGGTGAATCAATAAAAAAAGAGCAGCACAAAAGGCTATCTCAAATGCAAGAGGGTGTCGAGTAATAATTAGAAATAAAATTCTTATATCGTCTCTTCAGGGAAAATTGTTTAAATTCAAATTCAAAAATAAAAGAAAATAACAAGCAATTAAAATAAAATGGGCACTGGTCATGGACTAGATTTATAAATTGGAGATTTGAGTGGTGCAAGGAAAATAAAAATTTTAAATGTGAAACAATAAAACTAATAATTTAATTAAACTTATTGAATTTAATTAAACTAAAGAGTAACTAATTAAACACAATTATAAATAAAATCATTGATTAAACATTAATCACTAAAAAGGAAAATTAATTTACTAATAAAAATTATCACACCAATTATAAGACTCAACAACTAAATTTATCAAATTAAAATCAAACAAACAAAAAATCAACTAAATTAAATAATATAATTAATAAAAAATTAATAAAGAGATGAAACACTTAATAAATCTAATGATACTAAGAGATTAACAAAACTAAACTAAGAAATAAGCTAGATTAGAAATGATTAATAAAATATAAACAAAATTGAAAAGCTTCAAAATAATATTTCTAGAGTTCATCATTTTATTCAAATCACAAATTCTCAAAATAAATCCAAAACAATTGTATTGAAAATTAAATGGAAACTTAAAGGACGCAAAAAAAATAACTCGAATAGAAGCTAAACAAAACACCAAAAATTAAATAACCTTAAATCAAAAATCTCAAAAATAAACTATGAACTTCAAATTAAAATTAAATAAAAAACTAGGGAATAAAAACAGCAAGAAAAATGGTCAGCAAGAAGGAGGCAGCAGCACTTTAGAGGAGGGATGGAAGCGACAGAAACTTAGATCCTAAGAGGATTTCTTCAAGAAGCTACAGCAGCTTTTCTACAGGTTCCGCTGTGTATTCTTGTCCCAACCGTTTAAGTTCTCTCCTCTGCAGCATTTAAAATCTAGTCCAAAAAGCGCCCTCAATAGTTTTCAGGTTCCAACCTATTTCACTTGAGGGTATCCTTTTCCTCCAGTTGCTACAACGTCATCAAGGTGATTTAGGAATTGAGTTTTCTGATGAAGCATTTTTACTTCGTTGATTATGCGTTTTATGTTGCTGGCTATGAGTTTCAATTGTGTGCAGCTGTGCATTTTGATTGTTAGCTAAGTGTGATGCTGTACTGTGTTGAACCATTTCACTTTTCCAATGCTATGCATTTTGCTTCTTCAACTTGCTGCACCCACTGGATGCTCTCCCACCTATATATATATATATATGAATAAAATTATATAAAAAATGTATTATGCATTTGAGGAAATATTGCCCAATTAAATCACAAGTTATAAAATAAGCCAAAACACGTATCAATTTAAATCACAACTTTTATTTATGCCTCAACTATTTCTTTTTATCTAAAACCAATAATAATATCATGAAAGAATTAAAATATTTAGCTCTACATGTAAAAAAATGTGCAATAATTTAGCTCGCTCAAGAGGTCATTCATGAGGCTTTGAAAGGTTACTAGCACATTGGTGAAGCCAAACGACATTACCAAATATTCGTAATGGCCTTCAAGCGTTCAAAAGGGTATTTTTGGGACATCTTCCTCTTGTACTCAAATCTAGTGGTAACCAACCCGTAAGTCAATTTTGGAGAAGAATTTGGCTCCATGTAGCTGTTGATCACCGGAATGAGGTATTTGTCCTTGATGGTGATGTTGTTAAAGGTAAGGTAGTCTACATAGAACCGCCACTCGTCGTTCGCCTTCTTCACTAGCAGAATGGGCCAAGAGAATGGGCTGTGGCTTAGTCTTATTAACCTCGATTATAGAAGGTCCTTATTTAACCTTTCTATCGCCATTTTCTAGTAGTATGGATACCTATATGGTTGCACATTCATCGACTTTGTGTTTGGCTGCATTAAGATGTGATGGTTATGTGGCTATTTTGGAGGCAAGCTGATGGGTGATTCAAATACTCGGGGGAACTCCATGAGTAGATGGGCGATGTCAAGGGGTGTTTCCTTTGATTAGTTGCTTTGGCCAGCTTGGACAATTTGGAAGAGAAACCCAGTATGCTGTAAGCTATGGAATTCCTTGTTGGTAAACTCTTCCATGTTAGTGCTTTGTAGCCCTTGGAAGGTGTAAGAGACTTCTCCTAATTTGAATGTTGTGGTCAATCATTTATAGTTTGTTTTGACGGGTTTGAGGGTCTGATAAACATGATATTTACACATGAATTAAACCTCATATTTAGACTCCTATAGTGATTTATGTGCTCAACTGACATGGTTTAGCCATACTTTGCATGTTTGGATTACAATTGCACTTTATTACATTTTTCTGCAGATTTGATAATTTTACATTGCTTCTGTATTTTGATCATAACTTGAGTTCTAGACATATGATTTTTACAAACTTTATCTTGTAGGAAAGTTAAGATAAAGCTCTACCACTTTCATGAAGAGCTTTGAGGCTGAATTAGATGTCCGGTGGGCAAAATTACACCTAGAAGACAGAATGGTGCCGCTGTGTAATAAAACTTTGCTGCAGACTTTCTTAGTAAAACTGTGACGTTTTGCTTGTGTTTATCCTCTTGTAAGTCGGTTATGAGCTGTCCAGACAGCTGGAGATGTTGTGACCTAAGGACAAACTTGGATTATCAATTTTTGGAGGTCTATTAAAGGAGAAGAGGTGCAGAACATGAGGAGGCTGAGATTTTTACTATTTGATTACATTTCTGCACTAGGACTTCTACTCTTCTTTCTTTCTCTCTAAGGTTTATTTGTTCATCTTGTAAGTTCTTTCCTCTTGTTCATGGAGGGCTAAAACCTTAAATCAATCATAGGAATTGACCACCTCGATGTTTAGTTGATGTTGTTATGGATATTTTACAGTTTAATCATTACCAAGTTCTTCCTTTCTGTTGTTGTTCTGATTAAGTGCTTCATTTAATTAGGATGTGCATGTGATAGTTTCTTAATTACCATGTGTTTAAGAGATTTACAGAAAGTGAACAAAGTAACAAAGCATTTTGGTAAATTGTTTAGTTTGGTTGGATTCTGGCTTTAGGTCATTTTGCTAATAGATGGATGCTTAATTTATCTAACATTAGAGTAATGAAATCCTGGATGCTTATCCAGTAGGGATTCCATAGAATACTTGAAGGCTTCTTGATATGTTCTAAAGCCAGGAACTTGTGTGGTGATTAAATGAATAAGTAATGATCAATAAGAGATTAACATCAAGGTTGGTTAATATCCCCCAAATTGGTTGTTTTCATAAATTCTATCAACTGCTTTCACTGCTTCTAGTAGATTAAACTCACACAAAACAACCCCCCTCACTTACTAGTCTCTTAATCTGATAACATAATTAGAGTAGTCGGTTTGACCCAATGTTACCACATACTACAGTTAGTGTTGGTGGATTGGATATAGAAAATAAAATTTGGTAGCCTCGGCAGTTATCAGGATCTCAAGCCATTGAACACCTAGAACTACTTGACACACTACGATAGAGATAATAAAGTAGTCTGCCACGATAGAGTAACCTTGGATAGTATTGGCAAGTGCTTGGCATTGTTCAACGCAATCTATCCTTTCCCTAATTGCGGTTATGACTTGAAGCTTTTTGTTTCGGACCACTGGCAACCTGTACTTGGTGACTAGGGGTGGAAGTAGGCTAGGCTAGGCTAAACTTTAGTTAAAATAGGCCAGGCCTGCATGACAAAGTCATGGCCTGAGCCTGGCCTGTTAGCCTACTGTAGGCCAAAAAATAGGCCTGGCCTAGC